>JADKXX010010421.1:0-117166 GCA_017310255.1 Butorides virescens | reverse complement strand
TCCTCTTCTCCAGGCTGAACACCCCCAACTCTCCCAGCCTGGCCCCAGAGCAGAGGGGCTCCAGCCCTTGGAGCATTTTAGTAGCCCCTCGGATCATCTTAGTAGCCCTCCTCTGGCCCCGCTCCAACAGCTCCATGTCCTCCTTGTGCTGAGGGCTCCAGATGACCGCTGCTAGCTCACATGGGCCATACAGAGCTTCACCTCCTTCAGAAAAGAGGATTTAAGCTCCAATTTGCGCTGAAGTAGTGGAGGTGCACGAATGTTTTCCCCTGTGCCCATGCTGCTGAGAGGGGTGAGTTCCTGGTGGCAGAGCAGGAGATGCCTGGCAACAGCCTGAGTTTTTTCTCAGCTCTCCTTGGCCTCAGACACATCGCAAGTCCCCAGGAACGTGGACGGCAGGCTGGGAAGAGGGCACGGACCGAGCGTGGGGACCTACGCACCGACACAGTACCGCCCATTGGGAGCCAGCACAAAACCGGGCTTGCAGATACATTTGAAGCTGCCGTCCTCGTTGATACACATCCCGTTGAGGCACATGTTGGTCGTGGCGCATTCATCGTGATCTGGGGAGGACAAAGAGAAAACACGAGCTGAGCCCAAGAGCTGCAGCAAGACTCTCTTGTGCTCAAAACCTCTCTGTCCCCCATCTCATGGTCGAATTGCTTCTTCCAGCGGCGGGTGCTAATCCTCAAGGCAGAGCTCCCGCTGCTGCTCCTGGTCCAAGCTGTTCCCGGTCAGCCAGCGCAGCTCGCAGCAGGAATTGCAGACTGGCTGCTGGAGGCAACAACTCTCAAGGTTACGGAAAATGTCCTGCAAAACCTCCAGGAGCACTCCAGGAACCCTTTTTAAAAACACCTTCCTAGTTCAGTGCAAGCGTATCCTCTCCCCTCACGTCAGAACGCGCTCTGCCCTGGCCGTGTCTACCTGAGATAAAGGGCGTACAGCACAGATTGAAGTAACCACCAACCCCCCAGGAGAACAGAGTCTCAGCTCAGTGCCAACCTCCCCAAGGCCAGGGATGACAGCCCATCAGCAAACAGCTCACCAACACAGTTCTTGCCGTCGGGGGTGATTTCAAAGCCAGCGTTGCAGATGCACTGGAAGCTGCCGTCAGTGTTGACGCAGCGGCCGTTCCTACACATCACTCCGTTCATGATGCACTCATCAATATCTGGCAGGGAAATAAACAGAAGAAAGTAGCAGCAGGTGGAGCGAGAAGCAGTTCCAGCTTAATCCGCTCCGTGAGAAAACCAGGCAAGTGCTCCCCGACACGCAGAGTGCCCCGCTCCAGGACCGTACTCTTCCCTTGTGTACAAACTGCAGGAGATGGAAAAGACACGGAGAAAGCTTTTTGCATGCTCTGGAAGCATCACTACATTTCAATCACAGAACCATAGAATCCCAGGTTGGAAGGGACCTCAAGGATCATCTGGTCCAACCTTTCTAGGCAAGAGCACAGTCTAGACAAGATGGCCCAGCACCCTGTCCAGCTGAGGCTTAGAAGTGTCCAACGTGGTGGAGTCAACCCCTCCCCTGGGGAGATTATTCCAATGGGTGACTGTTCTTATGGGAAAAAAATTCCCTGCCATGACCAGTGGGAATCTTCCCAAGAGCAACTTCTGTCCATTCCCCCTTGTCCTCTCCATGGGACTCCTTGTGACAAGGGAGTCTCCATCTTCCTTGTAGCTACCCCTTAGGTACTGGGACGTGGTGATGAGATCCCCTCGGAGCATCCTTTTTTCTAGGCTGAACAAACCCAGCTCTCCCAGCCCATCCTCATACGGCTGAGAAAGGCTTCCCAGCCCTTGGATCATCTTGGTGGCCCTGCTCTGCACCCCCTCCAGCATGTCCACATCTTTTTTTGTACAGCGGGGACCAGAACTGCACCCAAGATTCCAGGTGTGGCCTGACCAGGGCTGAGTAGAGAGGTTACAGCTCTGGGACCTCAGGCCCTCCATGATGTCTTTGTCAACCTCCCGCCTCAGGGCCCCATTTGCAACTCAAACTATCCTAGGCCTCTTCAAGTCCATAACAGGTAACAAAAGCCCTCAGACCAAGAGCTGTGGACTCAGGCCTGAGACTAAGTGTCACCGAGATGGGGTCCCAGTGCCTCAGCAAGATGAATTCCAGGACAGACATTGGGTTATAATTGAGGTGCTGTGTTGCATGTCAAGAACATGATGGCCACTTGCTCTGGGAGATGGGCCACTGAATACCTCTGGGTAAAGATGAAAGACGAAAGGAGGAGGACTATCTTGGGAAGGGGGTTGTTACTGACCCTTTATCCAGAGCTGGAGAAGACAGGATGAGCTATTTTATGAGCAAATTACAGAAAACCAATAGTCTGGCCCCAGTGGCAATGGACGATCCAGACACTTGGTAGACTTCTAATGTGGAGAAGTTAGCTTGAGAGCAGCCTGGCAGAAAAGGGTCTGAAGCACAGATGAAATGGGGTGGCCCTGCACAGAAGGAAACCTCCTTTGGGGCTATATCAACAGGAGAGCGTAAGCCACATGAGACAGCTTCTTGTCCTGAGAGCTAGAGAGGTCACAGCTGAAGAATGACATCCAATTTTGGCACCAGACGTTAGAAAAGATAAAGACAAAATGGAGGAAGTTGAGAAGATAAAAACAAGGACAATGAGAAGCTTAGAAATGTTATCAAGGAGAGGAGATAGAGAGACTTGCATTTGTTTAGTCTAGAAGGGAGATGACAGGCGGGTTACAAGTTGCAGTTTCCCAACATGTAAAAAAAAAAAATATTGTAAAGGAGACAGTGATGAACTAATTTTCATGGCCAGAAAGAGAATCACAAGAATTCAGCTTAAAAAAATTCATTTGGAAATTGGGAAAAGCCTTTCATATTGTCAGGCAACTGGGGAGTCCTTTGGGACCCCCTTCATCAGAAGCCACTCCACAGCAAAATAAAAAAGCAAAGCTCAGGCACTGCCTGGGAAATTTGCCTTTGCTTCTTGTTCACGTGGGACGTTACCTTCCCACAGTTCTTTTTTAGCAGTCCCTCACCCAGAGCACCATCTTGCTGCAAGACACCGACAGAACAACTTTGCTAGGAATCACAGGCCCTACATTGACACAAAAATTCCTCAAAATCCTATCTTTTGTCAAAACAAAATGTTGTCATCTTTAAATAGAGCTCTGCTCTGCTCTTGAAAAGGACTCTTGAAAAAAGTTCCTTGGTTGCCACTGGCCAATTTTAAGGGAGATAAAGGTAGAGGAAACTTCTCCCAGACAGATTTCAGGAGACTGCTGGGAACTCAGCAAAGTCGTTCTGAAATCCCATCACACACCCGTCTGGGAGGTTGGGTGGTGCTGGGGACTCCCCACTCCGTTCCCACTTCACAACCATTTTCCTTTGGTACCTAAGTTTCTGATAACCCTGTTGACACCCTCGCAGCACGTCGTGTCCTCCCAAAAGGAGACGGAAAACCCTTACCAATGCAAGCCTGCTTTGTGGGGGTGCTCTGGAAACCCTCGTGGCACTTGCAGTGGTAGGAGCCAGGTGTGTTCACGCAGTCGCCGTGCACGCAGGGGCTGCTGGAGCACTCGTCCACATCTGCGAGAAGAAAAGCCTAAGCCTGTGAGTCACCGTTACGCAAGGAATGCACAACAAGACAGCAGGACAGGCAATAAGGGCTGCCCCCCTCACGCTGCTGAGCCCGTCCTTTCAACTCCAGCATCCTGGCAACACGGTCAGCAAGGTCCCTCTGGGTGGCATTTCTTCCCTCAAGTCAGTCAACTGCACTGCTCAGCTTGGTGTCATCTGCAAACTTTCTGAGGGTGCCCCCAACCACACTATCTATGTCACTGATGAAGATATTAAGTAGTATTTGTCCCAGTACATACCCTTGAGGGACACCACTCACCTTGAGGGACACCACTGGTTTGCACTTGGACATTGAGCCATTGACTCTAACTCTTTGGACAGTCATCCAGCCAATTCCTTATCCATCCAACAGTCCATCCACCAGGCCCATATCACTCCAATTTAGAGGTAAGAATCTTGTGGGGAACTATATCAAAGGCCTTACAGATATCCACATAGGTGACATCTGTAACTCTTTCACTGTGCAGTCACTCTATCATCAAAGGCCACTAGATCAGTCAGGCACAGTTTGCACTTGGTAAAGCCATGTTGACTGACTCTAATCACCTCCATCTTCCATGTGCTTCAACGTACCTCCTCTTCTGAAAACTTTACCGCCATCAATCGCAGCGCTCCAGTCGTGTGATTAGTCCCACCACATTTCAGCATAGCCTTCTAGCTGCACAGTGGCTTCCAGCTCCTCCCATTTGTTACCCACGCTGCTTGAATTGGTATAGAGGCACTTCAGCTGGGCTATCAACCCTCTCATCTTTTTAGAGGAACACACCCTAATTCCTTTCAGGCATTTCACAGGTGTTGCCCTGTTGGTTCCTAATACATCAGCAGCTCCTGGCTCTTCTCTGTTGCTCAAAACTCCATCCCCCTTCCTCCACTAAATCTAGTTTAAAGCTCTCCTTATAAATCTGGCCAACTTGTTGGCAAAGACCCTCTTGCTCCACTTGAACAGGTGAATCCCATCCAGCTCCCAACAGACCTTCTCAAAGGTAGATCCATGATCATAGAAGCCAAAACCTTGAGTACAGCACCAGGCATGCAGCCAGGCATTCACGTGTTCAATTCCTCTCCTCCTTCCTGAACCCGTTCCTCTGACTGGGACAATAGAGGAGAACACCACCCATGCTCCAGATTCCTTTAACATTGCCTTCAGTGACATAGAGTCTCTTTCGGTGATTCTAAGTTGCCTTGTCGCAGTACCATTAGACCCTACATGGAATAATAGGAGTGGGTGATAATCTGGAGGGATCACCAGTCTCGGCAGCATCTCAGTGATGTCGCAAATGTGAGCTCCTGGTAGGCAGCAAACTTCTCTAGACAAATTGCCTGGATGGCAATTGGGTGCTTCAGTACTGCTCAGTAAGGCACCTCCAATTTCTAACACTTTACGTGCTTTTCTGGTGGCACTGGTTCTAATGCGTGTAGGGGGCTGGATCAAGGTTGGATTTTTCTGGTTGCACTGGTTCTAATGCGTGTAGGAGGCTGGATCAAGGTTGGATTTTCCTGGATCTTGTCCGTTACTCACATGCTCTTCGTTCTCCAAACCCAGAGCATCGCAGCTCTTAAGTAGGGGCACTTCAGAGGAAGGTTCTTCCTTCTGCCCTAAGCAGAGATGAGGGTCCAGTCTCCTTCACCTTACTTGTGTCAGTCAGCTGAAGGTTGAATTCAGCCTTACCCTGCACAGCCTTTAGGTAGGGCTGTCCCTCAGCCTGGGACAGCACACAATACCACGTATCAATCTCTCACGTTCCCAGATACTGCCCAGCCTGTCGAGCTCCTCTTATCACAGCTACTTGTTTGAAGAGTTCTTCAAGCTGGGCATCCTTCCAGCTGTAATATCCACCACCGCTTTCAGGTGCTAGGGTGACCTCCAGCTGCTGGATCTCCATATAACCTAAGGTCTGGACAGTTATTTCAACCCTTGGGAGGTCTTCTTGTGTGGAGATGGCAGCACAGGAAGGCTGTGCTTTGCAGGGGCAGTGGGTGGGCACCATTTTCTTTCAGCAGAACACAGTTTCTTGATAGTTTTCAGGAAAAAATAGCCCACTTACTTATAAAATGGTAATTCTTTTGAAAGATGCCATCCTTTCTAATTCTAATTCCTTGGAGACCTCAAGGTTGTGAGGTCAACCTTGGAGACCTCAAGGTTGTGCCAGGGTGACTCCTGGGGCTGCAGCCTAAGCCTGCGGGGTAAGCAGAGCAGGCGGCAGCCCCCCAACCAGCAGTGCCCTGCCCAGGGACTGGTTATATGGGGCTTCCCACAGCATGGACTGGCCACTGCTAAGCCAACATGTCCCGGTTTCGGCTGGGATAGAGTTAATTTTTTTCACAGAAGCTAGCATAGTGCTGTGGTTTGGATTTAGCACCAGAAGAACGTTGATAACACCCTGATGGTTTTAGTTGTTGCCCAGTAGTGCTCAGGCTACTCAAGGACTTTTTGAGCTTCTCCGGCTCGGCCAGGGGCAGAACAAGCTGGGAGGGGGCACAGCCAGGACAGCTGCCCCCAACTGACCAAAGAGCTGTTCCAGACCATGGAACGTCATGCTGGGGGGGGTCAGTCGGTCGGTTGTGGGGAGAGTGATCGCTGCTCAGGGACTGATCACGGCTCAGGGAGTGATCACGGCTCGGGACGGGCTGGGCATCGCTCGGCGGGTGGTGAGCAATTGCGTTGTGAATCATTTTGTACATTCTGTATATTCCCTTACCATTCTCATTATTACTATTATTATTATTTTCTCTTATTAAACTGTCTTTATCTCAGCCCACGGCTCTAACCTTTTTTTTTTCCCTTCCCGATTCTCTCCCCCTTCCCACCGAGGGGGGGGGGATGAGCGAGCGGCTGCGTGGTGCTGAGCTGCCAGCCGGGTTAAACCACGACACAACAGTAATGTTGTGGCTACCAGAGTTGTCACCCTGGACGCTCCTCGGGGGCAGACATGTCCTTTCCATCATGCTGCTGCGTTACCTGACCCAAGCCCTCTGCCTCCAGCCTCTTGTGGGGAGCTCTGATTGGGATGGGGGCTTTCGGGGCAGCAGCTCGAGGTGCTGTTAGGAGCAGGCGTGGGGCCCAGTTGGAGATGACCCGTGTCAAGCAGAGCCTACTCACCAATGCACTCCCCACGCACGTCCTGCTTGTACCCCATGTTGCACTCGCAGCGGTAGCTGGATGGGGTGGGGATGCAGCGTCCGTTCAGGCAGAGGTTGGTGAAATGCTTGCAGATGTCGATGGTCTGGTTCAAAGTGGCGGTTCCTGGAAAGCACAGAGACAGCAGCAGGTAGAAGATCACAGCTCCCTGCCTTTGGTGGTCCCCGTCAAGCAGGGTTGGTAAATCCAAACACTGATGGGTCCATGGTCCCCCCCGGGCCCTGAACAACCATGGGGCTGCAGACACAAACTCAGAAATCTCTGCAGGCTGCTGAGACGTCCCCACCCCACCGACATGCACAACGGGGCACAGCCTCTCGGAAGCAAGGTAGAAATCGATATTTATTGACATCCAGCGCATTTTCCCAGGCTTCAGCCCTTAGCAAGGAGCTATGGGGGGATGCAGATGAGAGAAGTGTCCAAGGTGGTGGGAAAAAGAATGTTGTTTGGGGGAGGCAGAGGGCGAGGCGGTGACGTGAAAGCTTCATTCCTATTTGGTAATTAGAAAGATATTCTGCGCCGGAGCCAGCCTCGGCTCCTTTGCTCTGCCAGCAGACGCCGTTTGATCTGCTTCTGGGCTCAGCATCCTGCACAGCATTAGTGTCACATCCCATCACTCCCCCCATGTCAAAATCAGCCTCGTAGCTGGCTGAGAGCAGGGGTGCTTCGCTCGTGCGTGCGCGGCTCGGAGCAGCGGGCCGGCGCACAGGCAGACACGCCGCCTGCGTTCTGAGACGGGCAGCCAAATTTGGGTCAGCACAGTAAGAAAGTCATTTTAATTACCAATGCTTGAACTTCCTGGGCCCATTCCAGGCAGACCTGGGATCCCGCCTTGTCCGTTTGCCCCATTTGGTCCGATGCCTCCAGGCCCGTTGAGTCCCGGCCCAACACCATTGGGCCCGAATCCAGGAATTCCTGGAAAGCTCCCAGGGAACCCTGGCACGACTGGGAGTCCTTCGATGCAAAGCCTGCGGTACTCATCTGAAACAAAACAGCTGCCTTAGCGCTCTTCCAAGGGTGCCTGAATCTCCCTCCCGCCTCCGCCAGCGTGCAGGGAACCGAGGGATGGAGATGGACCAGCAGGGAGCAACGAGGGTGGGTGCTGATGGGAGCAGATGGGTGAGGGGGGCTTTAACACCCTCCACTCGGAGCAGATGATGAGACACAGCTTGCCAGGGTGTTTGGCAACATCTTCTTGGGGTGCGTGGGCCAGCCGGCACCGCGGGGCTCCCTTCATGCAGGAAAGGACAGGACGCAGGAGGGTGCCAGGCACTGTAAAGCTCTGCCCTGCTCAGAGCTGGTGGTGAAAGAAGAGAGGCAGAGAGGCAGAGCTACAGCCCTGGGCCGCCTCGAAGCCTCCTGCTGCGTGGGCTTACCCTCATCTGGCCCCAAGGTTCAGTTACGGTGGAAACCAAAAAGAGCTGAGGGGGTAGGAGGAAATTCTAGATAAATTCTTGCCTTGGCTGAACTCATCTGGCTCAACTTCAGATGAGACCCAGGCAGGGGAGCCAGCATCCCCACGTGACCTCTCTCTGGGCGTCACGTTGATGATTTTCCACCTCAAGCCTGGGCCATCAGAGCCGTGAGTTGGCCCAGTAGTGGGTAGAGGTCCTACGTCTTGCACTTACCAGACCCCCGGACAGGGCACATCTCTGGAGTCTGACCAATGGCCCAGCAACGCCCCGAGTCACAGCAGCACTGCATCTTGGTGTACTGGCCAGGGAGGTCCCCGGCACAGCGGCCCCCGATCAGAGCAGAGAAACACGTCCCAATCCGCTGGTCTGCAGAGAGGGAGAGGAGAAGGAGATGTGTTCAGTGTGTCATCACCACGCTCTCGGTCACTGCCCGTTCCCAATGGCATCTCCTCCGACTTTCATAGAATCATAGAATGTTTTGGGTTGGAAGGGACCCCTAGAGGTCATCTAGTCCAACCCCCATTGGCTTTCCAGTGTTCCAATCTGACCTCCTGTTCTGCCTCATCCTCCCAGATCATGAGGTTCTCCAGAACCTCCATCTGGAGCACGTCAAGGCTGTAGGGCCAGGCCTTATTCCCCAGTATTAGATCTCACATTCCCATTTAGGCTCCTAAATACTATAAGCAGCCCGACCAAAAGCCAGAAACAGGCAGTAGGTGGGTTGTCCCTCTCCATTGGATTCTCAACTGGGAGCTGCCTTCCTTGCCCAGCAAGAAGGACAAGCTGACCTAGCAGACTCTGGCTGAATTCACAGAGCAGAACACAGATGAGATCCCCCACCTCATCCCATGTTTCCTCACCTTCCCAAAGGAATGGGATTATTTACTGGTGTCTCCCTCCTCTCACTAGATTTTCTGCACTGATGAGAGACATCAGGGATGGGTTCCCCCACTGACCCCACACCAGCTGGGAGGGGCAACAGGCTGAGGGAAGGTGGTTGGCATAAGACCACTGCAAACGTTGACACTTCCACTACTGGACAGCTTGACCCATCCCCTCAGCAGGGACAAACTGCTCTGGACTAAATGTTATTATTCAACAAAATTGCATCCTGGGGCTGAGATCTCCATTCTTCAGGTTCCTCCTCTGATGTTAACATCTCTCTTGCTTATTTATGCTACATTTGTGACCAAGGGTTGGCCATCAGCACCAATATAACAGTACAACAGGCCCTGAACTTGGCCACATGGAGTGGCAGTGTCTTCTCCTCTCTTGGGCTGTTGGACCCAGCATGATATATTTTCCTCTAACTTCTGCCACTAAAAACACTTCCCTGTGATAAAAAAAAACATTCCAGTGCAGCCTGCTACTATTTTGAGGGTTCCCAGACAGCGAGCGGGCATTCCCCAGGCATTCCTGCTCTAGGCTGAAGCCTTGGCTGCAATAGTCCCTTTCCCTTGTTCCCACTCGTGGTGGGACAGAGGTGGCCAGCCAGCTCCTGCGCCACTTTGGTCAGGCTGGGGATCCGGGTACAACCCTTCCAGCGTTAGTCGGTGATCCCCGATGCTGTGCTAAGCAAGGACCTTACCACAGCCAGCACTGTCCAGCGTGGTCCTGCACATCTCAGGCTTGGCCAGGACTTACCTCTCCTTCCCAGAACTGATCTAATGGCAAATGTCCCACATCCCAGGCTTCCCATGAGGAAGCATTCCCTGCCAGGTCCCAGCATCTCTCGGTAAACAAATGGAGCTATTCCCAATTCCACATCCCTCCAGCCTGATGGCTCCCATTCCCAGTGGGTGCCTGTTTCAGGTCACGGGTTAGTTCCCACAGCCTGGACTGAGCTGGAAGGAGAACGAGCCCTGGATGGTGGTCAAAGTCCACGAGCCTGGCCAAAGCCACAGACACCAAGCCTGGCACCAGCGTTTGGTGTGTGTGGCTTCTGGACAAGGCCCAGGAGACTGAGGGTCTTTCGCATGTCTAGCAGGCTCCATCTGGCACCAGGTCCTCCAGGAAAACCTGGAATCTTCCACTCATTCATCTCCCGTCCTTGTTTCTCAAGGAAATTAATGAGGGGGAAAGTCTAGTCTGATTTGTCATCTGTGCCTCTAGACTGACATTAGCCGGCAGGCTGACACTTTCCTGAAATATAATTGAAATTAATTGCATGGAGCCGTTTGATCTGTGGGCTGTGGTTACATTTCTTCTCTAATCACAGCTCAGTGACTTGCAGCGGACAGTGACCCCGCTGAAAGCCAGGGTGACTAAACCAGCAGGTCTTTCCTCAGGGACATCCTTTCCGCCATTCCACAGCACCGAGTTCAACGTGAACTATTCCCTTTTAGGAAACTTTATCCACCAAAGTGACTTGCAGGCAGACAAACAAGCTAGGAGAAGGGAAATCTGAGCGAGGGGATCGAATGCAGGGAAGTCCTGGCCATAGCGGTGTTTGGGTCATCCCAAGCCCTCGACCTCTGGCAAGTGGCAAGAACACAAGCGCGATCTCCACGTCTCTGCAGGTTTCAGCAGCTACTGGAGCGTGGAAGGCGGCCGTGTTTCTGCAGCACGTCGCCAGGTTGATGTTACCTAGCACGTAGCCCACGCTTACTCCAGAACGAAGCTGCTCCCTGACCAAGCCGGGGCGGGATAGCGTGGCCACTTGGAAAAGCTGCACCTCAAACCCCTGATGGGAGTTTAGCTAAGGGAGGGCTTAGGGCTGAGCTTGAACGAGCTTCTAGATCTGAGGGTGGTAGTTTGGAATAAACCCGTTGGGCATTAGAGAGGACAGATCCCACCCGGCTCCTTCTGTTCCTCTGTGGGACACTTGCTGTCCCAAAAGCCGTGATACACGACGACAGCCAGCCAGTCCATGGGCAAGGAGTGATTTGGAGAACGCAACCTCCTTCCCCGCAGACAGACATGTGCTGACAAGTCTGACAAGGCAAGGAGGTCACAGCAGTTTGTGTAACGGAGGGAAGGGTCCAGCCCTTATTCATCTGGACAAATGTTTATTAAATTCAGCTGTCTTTGCTGCAGTTTGTAATAATCTCGCTCAGAAATGAAGGTCAGAACTAATTGAAAACTCATCTGGAGCTGCCTTGGGCAGCGAGAAGGGTGGATGGAAAGAACAGTGGGTCCCTGCAGTCCCCGTGTGACCTCCCGCAGGACCACCCACGCACGGGAGGTAGGAGCACGGAGCCGTTGTGGTTTTGTTCCGCTTCCCTCTGCAGCTGTGAAGGGAACAGGTTTGCACAATAACCCCAGGAAATCAGATAACGCCGCAGGCGAGAAAGGAGGTGCAAATCCACGAGGTCAGACAGCGCTCGGAGGTGGGGGATAGAGCCACGGCTCTGCCGGAGGTCTCCGATTCACAGAGGCTGGGGATGTTTTACAAGGTCCAGCCAGGAGTGGGAGAGCAGGAGATGGGAGTTTGGCCAGCTTATCATAACGGGCCAGGAGCGACTCCAAGCCGGCCCTGCTGGGGGCTGGCAGAGCCTGCACCCATCCGTCTGGCCCATGACACCCTGGTGCCTGTGTCCTGATGCCCAGGAGAAGCCCCACACCAGGAGCTGCACCCTCCGAGCACCTCTCCAGTGCGGCGCGGACATCATCTTTGTGGTCTGCACAAGGTCGCTAAGATCTGTTGTGCACCTGCAAGGGATTTTACGGTTTTCATCCCAATGAAAACCTGGTTTGGTTCTTTGCTGGTGGGGTAGGGGCAAGGAGAGATGGAGGAATAGAAAGTCCTGGTACTGCTCACCAGGAGAGAACTTTAAAGGGCGAGTTATTTCTCTCACTTATTTTTCTCACATAGAGAAAACTGAGAAGCTCAAGTGACCAAACCCAAACAAACCAGTGGTTGCAAAAGGCAGTTGGCTCTGACTGCAAAGGACCTGAGGGCAAGCAGCTCAGAAGAGAGCTGCAACGCAGCGGCATGTAGCCAAAGGTCTCCCACCCAAGATGTCCAGCGGTGCCTGGTTTGCAAGGCAGAAGGGTGTGAAAAGGAGCCTTGTACTGCGGCAAGGACAGTCAGTCTGGACCGATGGTGCCATCGTATGTTCTCCGTTTCTGGAAAACTGGCTGATTTCATTCTTGTCTGGGTAAGATGAGATGGTGGGGTCTGTCTCGGTGAAGAGGCGTGCCAGAACGAAGGCACGAAGCATCCCGCTGTGCACCGCTCCCCCCAACATGCAATAGCCATGGCACACCTTGGCCACCAACGCCTCTGCTGTCTCCCCACGGGAGGGCTGCAGGGCACACAGGGAAGGTCTGGGGGTTACAGCGGGACGGCTTCTCTGCTGGGAAGAGCTATAATAAATTCATTCCCTCCCTGGCTGTTCACTCTTCTCCAAATTCACCTCCCAGTTCACCAGTCACGAGGCTGAGGCATAAATGCGTCCCTGAAATGATCTGATAAAAAATTCTTCTCTCTAGGGGGAAATGCTTTACAAACCTGGACTGAACGACCCGGTTTGCAGTCCAGGTTCCTGCACGGGTTCACCCTGTGGAGCACCCAGGGAGCCTTTCTGCACCCTCCGGTCCCTGCGGATGTAGGGCCACCAGCTCCCTCAATCAAGCTCTGCTCAGGGTCCCAGCTCCTTCTCAATCCGTTTTGAGCCTGTGACCCTCACACCGCTTCCCTTTCGTCCTTCCTTGCCCTCACAAAGATCTCACATTTCCTTTTTCCTCTTGCTGTTTCCTTGCCTGGATAATACCCAAATCAGACAAAAAGGGTTCTCCAGGCAGGTGAAGTCCTCAGAAACAGCCTCACAACCTTCTCTGAGCCAAAGACTTTGCAACGATAAGCAGGATCTGGCCCTACCCGGAGCTTTTGGCAGTAAATCTGCCGATGTTGCTCAAGAGGAGATAAGACCCAAATCCCTCAGGAGCTTTGCTGCACTATCAGGGAAAAAGGGCAAAGCAAGCAATGTGCAGGATGCTGACTTGCAGCGAACAAGGTAACACCATGTGCATGGCTGGAAATGCATCTGAAAGAACATTTTTTCTCATTGGAAAATGATTCTCTTAAGCTGCTCTTGAAAAGCAACCCGTTGTACTGAAAAGAAAAAAAAAACAAAACCCCAAACCTCAGAGCCTGCTGGAGCAGATCCTTCTGCCGCCTGCAAAACACTGAGCCTGAGTTTACAAGTGTAAATGAATTAAGCTGTTATGAACCTGTGTGGAACTGGATTCTTTGTGTCAAGCACAGGTGGTTGAATCCTTCAATAAATGTTCACTTCAAACTACGTCAGACTTTGTCCAGCTGTGCCGCTGCTTGCACTTTACTGGGGAAGGCAGCGAAAGCACCTTAGGAGATTTGGGATCAACTCAAGCTCAGCGCCTTGCTGTTTCAGCTGCAAAAACTACAGGAGATTATTCAAATGCAATAAAAAAGGTGTTTACTTTACTAAAAAGGGAGGGGAAAGGGATGGGAATATATCAAGGCTGCCACCATAAAGCCACCACGCAGCCGGTGCTGGTGCCCCGTGATATATGAGCCGCTGCGGTCACCTCCAGCCTAAACATCTGGGGGGGGCAGCGTGGCCATCCCTCCTGCTCCCTCCCGATGCTGTTCGTGCTTTAAGGGTGGCCACGTTATTTATGATTTTTCAATTTTACAGACTATGTATTTGATTTATTTCATAGGACGTAAATCGTGGGTTTTAAACGCCCGTAAACTCTCAAAATGAGCCCCTCCAAGCCCCTCAAACGATAGAAGCAAAGTTTGCAAAATATGGATCCCAGGGCAACACCACCCCAATAGTAACTGTGCGTTTTGCCAGAAAAAATATTGTCTGTCCCAAAACGTGACAGCACACTGGGAGCCTATGTTAGCTCAGGGAAATGGCTAGAGCATGATGTAGTGAGTTCAGATGCAGTCATAGTCCACTGCAGCTAACTAAGCTTTGGACTATTTTTAAATGTGGGCTTTCTAATTTTATTTAGTTTTCATTTCTTGAAGCACTTGGTTTCAAGGAAAGCGAGGAAATGTCCATATGACTCACCCAGCAGCCGTCACACCCCTGCGGGCTTATGGCAGGGGCTGGGAAACGGGGAGGAAAAGAATTTCATTCTCATTAAAATCTATCAGATTCCCAAACAAGGTGACTCGTACGTTAAACTTTACAACATTTTTCTTTCCAGGACTAGAACATGATTAATTTTTTACTCCAGGCTCTGTGGCTATAAAAGAATTTGGAAATTCTTTTTTTTTCTGTATTCATTTCCAGGATTTCCAGCAGAAAGTTGCACCTGATGTTTTCCGTTGCACTAACAGTGATCTTTGCCTCTTCTGTAACAGCTCCTCTCTGCAAACCCTGGCATCCTCACCTTTCTGAAGGCGAATGAACTCTCTGAACAGGGAGAAAAACCCTGGGATTCATTTTGAGTGAAGTAAGTGCCCTTGCGGAGAGCAAGTAAATGGAGAGCCAATCTATTTATCATAGGAACTGTTGTCTGTTACAAAGAGAAATGGACCATCAAATATTTCCAAGGCTTGGAATGGAATTTTGATCTGTTAAACACGCAAGATTCACTCCAGGCTCTGTAGTCTGGAGGCAGGACAGCTCGTCAGCCCAGGGAAAGCTCGCCTGGCCTCACGTCAGTTCTGGGAAGCTTTGAGATCCAGACGCCTCGAGCCAAACTGAGATGGGGTGAACAAGTTGGGCAGAGCCGGTGGAGCGGCACGCACCAGCCCCACCGAGCCCTTCAGGCTGTCTGCGGGGTGGGGACGGCAAGGCTGTGATTTCCATACGAGCCCGGGAGTCGTTTTGTGGACAGAAATGGGATGGTGTGGGAGGAAGGTGGGCTACCAGGTGGGCTACCAGGTGATGAGCAAGAGCTTACACGGCAGCCTTGTAAACCTGTCGGTTCAGCACGGTCGGCGGTGCCTGTGCTGGGGAAGCAGCTCCTTCTCTCCTCTGGGGATCCAACAAGCAGCTCAGCGCAAAGCAACTCAATCCCAAAAGGTTGAGTTCGGTGGGATGAAGCCAACTGAGTCCACAGCCCTACTGATTCTTAGCTTGGGGCAGTAAGGGTTTATGAGCCATTACCTGTGGTCTAAGCAGGAAGGAGGAGGTGATAAAAGTCACCGTTTATTTGAATCGTAGAATGTTTGGGGTTGGAAGGGAGCCCTACAGGTCATCTAGTCCATTGGTTATGCGACCACTTGGAGTAAACCTTTCCCCCCTTCACCTCTGCAAAGAAAGCTGATGTTGTGGGACGTTCCCCCTCACCGGGTCCCTCTTTGCTCCGGGAAGGCTTGCGAGCCTTCCCTTGGACTTCAACACACTCCACAGCCCCACGCTGGGCCTGCAGCTCTGGTGTAGGGGGAGTACCGGTGTCGCCCCCCGGCTGACATCTAACGCTGGAGAAAAGGGGTAGGTTCGGGGATTCTCCAGCTAGCTGGTGCAGATCTGTGAGCAGGAGCACAAGGATCCTGCCTCAAACAGACCACTGTCCCACCCAGACACCTTCCACCCCCCAGTCCTCCTCCTGGTGTCCTCAGCAACCCCTTGTCAAACATTTCAACCACTGAGGCACCTGCAGGCCAAGTTAGGGAGATGGAGAAAGCCCTGGTCTGCAAGAGCACCAAAACCTGTGGCCAGGGCAGACCACGTCAGCATGGCACATGCAAGGACAGCACACGGAAAAGAGCATTTTCCAGCTATTGCAGGAACGACGTGCCCTTTGATTTGCAAATCTGGTGGTTGCCAGAGAGCGATTTGCAAATCACCAGGGCTGGGTTTCAGAGTGTGAGCTCTCCCTGTATCTGTGGTCCGGAGATCTATTTAGCATCTTACCAATGCAGCGTGATCCATCAGGGCTGGTCATGAAGCCACGCGGACACGTGCACACGTAGCTGCCTGCTGTGTTGGTGCACTCGCCGCCATCGCACACGCCGGAGATCGCGCCGCACTCATCCACATCTAGGAAAGAAGAAACCAACAGTGATTGCGTTTCCCTGCAAATCATCTCCTTTCCTATCTGCAGTGGGGATCCAGGACCAGAGCTGGGATCACAGAGGGCAGGAGCTGGTGTGATGGGTTTTCATGGGATGCTTGAGACCGTAAGTGGTCTCCTAGTGCGGAAAACCGTACGGGTGGCACAGAGAGCTTCATGGAGTCCCCTGCTTGTCTCTACTGACAGCGCAGGTCTGATCTCAAATGTTGAGCTCCCTGGAGTACAAAGGAAGCTTCAGGGCAGAAATATGGCTGTGGAGGTGCATGACTGGTGGGACCACAGGTCCCTTGGTGTGATTCGGAGGCCTCTCTCAAAGCAGAGATGCAACATCAGAGACAACAGCATATTTTTCAAAAGCACTGGGCTCATTATTCACCAAATTTCTCCATACAGGAGGGATTTGGTTCAATTTTTAAGTACGTTCAGGCATCTAAATCCAGGTGAAAAGGCCTCTGTACTATCAGTTAGGCACGGGGGTCTGGACAGATCTCGCTATGGGTGCAGCTCCTCACTCAGCAGTCCTATTTTAGTGTGAGCTGATTTGCATAACATCACCATGAGCATGCCATAGTTTGAACTATTTATCTTGTCACAGGGAAGATGAGTGAGATAGACACCAAGTCCTTGGAGAGATCACACCTAATTATCCACGGCAATCAGAGAAACACCACCCTGTTAGCCCGCCCTGCCAGATGCAGCAGCCCACTGCCACGGGTGCGGGAATATAACACCCAAGGAGGTGCATCTCTGGGGATTTAAGAGCACATTTAAGAGATGTGGAAAATAAAAGCATTGCAACAAGATTTTGTTGAAGCGCAGCAGCTGGACGCAGACATCAGAGGGACCGGGCAGCCCCAGTGCCCAGGCGTATGGTAATAAATGCCGAAAGGTTGCAAAAGTACACAAAATTCAGAGATAATCGCTCCAGTCATGTAGCTTCTGCCATCTGAACTTATGATGTGCTCTGTCTAGTACGGAGCTGTGGCAGACCCTCACCACATCAGGACTAGCCCCATTGCCAAGGCCATAGGATCATTGAATTGTCTAGGTTGGAAAAGCCCTTTAAGCTCCCCCAGCCCAACCGCTCCCCTACCCCTGCCATCCCACCCCCAAACCCTGGCCCTCAGCACCGCCTCTGCCCGGCTGTTAAATCCCCCCAGGGCTGGGGACTCGACCCCTTCCCTGGGCAGCCCCTTCCAGCCCCTGACAGCCCTTTGGGGAAGGAATTGTTCCCCAGGCCCAACCTCACCCTGCCCTGGCACAACTTGAGGCCGTTGCCCCTCGTCCCATCGCCCCTTCCCTGGGAGCAGAGCCCGACCCCCCCCGGCTCCCCCCTCCTCTCAGGCAGTTGTAGGGAGCGATGAGGGCTCCCCTCAGCCTCCTCTGCTCCAGGCTGAACCCCCCCAGCTCCCCCAGCTGCTCCCCAGCAGCCTGGGGCTCCAGACCCCTCCCCAGCTCCGCTGCCCTTCTCTGGACACGCTCCAGCCCCCCCAGGGCCTTCTGGGAGGGAGGGGCCCAACACTGAACACAAAAAAGCTCCTGGATGTGTGGGTCTGGATCCTGAAACAGAGCATCTATATTCGAAATCTTGCTCAGAGTTCGATTTTAATCCATGCTGGAAGAACTGAGCGGGAAAGATGAGAAACCGTAGGGTTTGCTTGAGAGCTGTAGAGTTCTCCAAACTTTCCAGGCCATTTATATTACAACCTTGAGAAAATTCTTGAGTTAATTATTTTTTTGGCTCTTTTTACACTGAGTATTTAAAGAGCTTCATATCCTTGTGAAAGTTTTAGTTAACAACAGATGGGAAACCACACAGAAAGCCTGAAAGCTGCAGCTTAAGAAAAGTCAAACTGCAGCAGAAAAGGGTGAGGACAGAGCAGAAAATTCAAGTACCTCTACAGATGATAGAGACGCTATCGCTTGGGACCTGAAACTTGGAAAATCAAAGGGAACAGAGTGGCAAATGAGCTATTTTGAAAAGGGCAATCTGTTTTCAACAGATTTTGACCAAAATGTCAATATAATTAAATGTACCGGGCCCAGCCATGCTTGCGGGGCACCGGACTCTAAGGACTTGTCTGGGAGCACGGCTGTAGTTTGGGTTTTTTTTTCTGTTGCCAACTGAAACCTGTTTCAGAAGCTGAGATGGAATTAGATCCAACCTCTAATTAATCTACCCAAAGCAGCTGCTTGGTGGTCACGGTCCAGGTGGTGGTAAAAGACAGGAGGAATATTTGCCCGATAGTTTTTACAGTGGCAAAAAAAAAAAAAAAAAGCATCTTGGCAATTGGCAAAATAAATTATTTCTGCTAAGCAACTTTATTTATTGTGTTTTAAATCTATCGTGCTGTTGTGAATGGATAAGGGGATTTTTATATGCAATTCAGATGCTGCCTGGGGCTGGCAGGAAAGTAATGAAAAGGAACCGGTCAAAATCTGCTCCTTGGAGGGGATTTTTCTGATGTGAACAGCACAGCAGCCTCGCAGAGCCTGATGGCATTAGCATGTGTGGAGGTTAGAGTTGCCGCAGGGCAAAGACTAATCTGCAAAAAAAAAATAAAAAAAAAAAGGCAGAGGAGCAAAGACCTCTCATCTGGGAGTGGGGATGGAGGGCGCCTTTGGAGGAGCTCATCCAGCAGACCTCAGCGATGAAGGCAGCGCACACGCACGGGGAAGAGTTACCTGAACCATCAGGGCAAGGCAGGGACCAGAAGAAATCCATGCTGGGAGCCAGAAGACCTGGCTGTGCCGATGGCTCTGAGCCACAGCGACAGATGCGAGAAATGGGCAAGAAATTTCTGTAAGAAATGGGTGTGAGCTACCCAGAGGGGTGGTGAGCTGTGTCCTGTCCAGTGCGAACCTGAATTTGAGCTGGGAAGGGGATGCCTGACTGCAATCTCACAGTGCCATGCAGTGGCTAGCGATGCTAGTGCAGCCCTGGAGATGGATGGGAGGAACACCAAGCAGGTGATGTTACCTCTTAACCAGGACCATTCCTGGATGCCACAGCTCTGTGTGGTGCCAGGTCTTACAAGAGTGTTAACAAAATGGAGGGGTTCAGAGTCTACGGGGGAGACTCAAGGCCTGGAACAAACTGCCTGACATTAAGGGACTAGCAGGACTTAATTACATTTATCCAAGAAACTGGGAGGATGTGATGGGATCATAGAGAAGAGACACGCAAAGATGATGGTGAGAGCACAGTGCTCTGCAGTCTCAAAAAGAGGAGATGCAAACCGAAGTCGAGACATTATAAATTCAGCTGAGACATTATAAATTCAGGCTAGAATTAAGTGGACAAACTTACACCAACGGTAAATAATCTTCGGCCTATGTACCCCGGGACAGGGCTAGTTCTCCAAGGCTCGGACTTCTCCAACTCACCCAGCAATGTCTCTAAGAGGATTCCCCAGCATAGGCACGAATCCAAGGGAGGGCAAGGGGGGTGAAATCTGGCTGCAGAGAGGTGACTCTCAGGGACCAACCATCATCCTTGGTCCTCCAGAAACATCCTCCTAAACGTCATCCTTCTCTCTAAAATCAGGGAGGCTGCCAGTAGCCTTCTGCCATTGCGTCCCAGGCTCTGTGACCCCGCTACACCAGCCTTTGGCTGCAGGGTGGAACAGCCACGGATATCAGATGGTTAATTCACATCGCCCCAAAGTCCCTACCTTGCTCTGAAGGAAAAGAGGTATAAGAGGGTCTACGCCATTAGACCTCAAGAGGAAAAGTCTGCAGAAATGACCTGGACAGTGGCGCATGTTGAGTTGTGGTCAGATGTGTTAGATGGTTCCAGAGCAGGCACCTCCGTCGGGGTTTTTTCTAGATGCCATCTGCACTCAGCAGAAAGGACATCTCATCCAGGCAGTAATTCATCACACCTGAATGGAAATGTCTAAACAGAGCAGAAGATTTGTGCCCTAACAGCAATGATTTTTCCCTGCAAAGTGAGACACAGCGAAATTCATCCCACCCAGCTCAGCAATAGATACCAACAAGGAATTTTTTTAAGATGAGCCGAGCTGCCTTTTGAAGTGAGGCACATGGTATGGAGAGAGACACACCCCCCCCGGGTGCTTCATGTGGTCAGAGAAATAACCTTCAGTCTCTCCTCCTTGCTCACACAACCTGTTACAAACACAATTATCTCCTGCTCTACTTTGGCTGCAACTCGGACTCAAGTGAAACCTCCGTTTCAACGTGCACAAAATTAAGCCCAAGTGCACAGGGCACGTTATACGCCCGTATAGCAAGAGGGGAAGGTGCATTCCTGTTCGGCTTCTTAGGAACTCTAAAATTCTGCTTTCAGCTAGCTGACGAATTCAGCCGCCTTTTGCAAGCAGCGGAGATATCTCCTCTGCCCTTGCAGTGCTCCAGTAGCTCTTTGATGCTCGGAGCCCCTCCAAGAGACAGACACGACTTGAAACCTCGGAAGGCAGCAATGCAAATCTACGGAAAACACTTCCCCCACCTGGGCCCCTGCAGCGAAAGAGATTTTATCACTACAGCCTGCCCTGTCATTTAATTACAGGCCTGTGTTTGGTTACAATTTGCAGAACACTGGAAGGGAAAGAGCTTTCTGAAGCAAAAGCCGGTTGTACTATTAGAAAGAACAGCTTAAAACTCCTGGGTATCTCTCTCAAAGGCTGCTGTATCAGAGGTCTGGGGGCCAGCGGAGAGGCAGGCACCTGATTAGATCAATACTTAGGACGTTGCGTCAGTCGTCCAAAAAAACACGTCCGTGTTTGTGGGGGCAGCCACTACATTCCCTTCCTAAGGAAAACCAGAGTTAATTCAAAAGGTTAAATCGAACTGCCGTGGTTTTTTTCCCCTTGAAAATCCTAGCTCAGATGAGAGCAGCGTTAGCAACCCCAAAAGCCAAAAAAAAGCCAGAGTTTCTCAAGCCTGCTCGCACATCCTGTACTTTGAGAAACTGAGCTCTGGGCTTATGTTGTTGTTTCAGTTCTTCCCCACCGCAGTTGCCTTCTTTATTTTCTCTTTGTAAAGCGTCTCCTGGGTTTGATTCATTCAGAGCTGGAGTCCATGGAGAGCTTGACAGAGTGGGAGGGGTATGTACACCTCTCATTAACACCCCGCTGCCAGCTCCGGGCAGGGAATTCTTCCAACTCCAACCTGGCTACTTCACGACTTTTCCAACTCTCTGTTAAAAATTAAAGCAATATTCTGCGCACTCTGCTCTTCAGACAATGGCAGAATTCAATGCAAACGTTGATTTTGGACCTGGTCTCCAACTTGCTGGGTTGGAGTTGGCCTGATCTTTAAGGCTGAAAATGCTCAAGCCAAAGGCTACAGAGCTTCAGAAAGAGTCGCAGTCTGCAAAGCCCATCCAACACGGGTGCCCACAGACATGTTGAAACCCCAACCTTTCCCTCTGCTAAAAAAACAGGACTTGATGGAGAAAACATCTCTGTGTCACGTAGCAGAGGTCATGCCTCATCAGCCCTCTCTCGTGCAGCACACGGGACTCTCAGACCTTCCCTTCCAGAAAGCACAAAGAAACCACAGAGGAGAGTAATGGAACCCTCCAAACCACACCAAATCCATGGAAATGAGCTTTAAATGGATCCAAACAATGAGCTCTTCTGTAGACATTTTGTAAGAAAATTGAAAACACGCTAATAAAATGGCTATCACGTTCCGTTTGGGAGGAAAGTGGGCCAGCCTACCCGCTCTGCTCATGGGAAACGCAGGAAAGCTCCCTCCCTCCAATTCAGAAACACAAATGGGGTTCAACAGAGTGAAAACCAGAGCCTTGTCTCCATTAGAAAATTTGGAATTTTGGGGGGTAGTGAGAGAAGACTAGCCCATAGGGACCTAAAGTAGCATCTAACATGTCACCCTACGAATGCTAAATAGAAAGGGGAGGCTAAAAAGAGGCATGATCTGTAATTAAAGGGTTTGTTCTCCCTTGGCAGAATCTGTCTCCTGGAGATGCCGAAGACCGTCAAGAAGGACCTACCCTGGGCAGATTTGAGCAGAGCTTGTTGTACAAGGCACGCAGTGCCTTTCACTCCCTTGCCCGGTGTTCCTCCATGTACTTTTTTTTTTTTGTATCTTGTATGTTATCATTGGGGAACAATTTTGGATGAGACACTCACTCCTTTTGGGGCATTGGAAAGCATCCTGGGTGAGGTACTGGCATTACATGCTCCGCTGATGATGGAGCTGGCTCAGCATTTGGTTATGCCGTGGAAGAAGGGCTATTAAGGAAAGAAGTTAAATTATTGGCAGAGAACCACTAAAATTATGGAAGGAAAAGCTTTTTTTCAGTCAGTGATTCCACCCATAAGAACATGCCATGGAATTGTTCCCTTAAGTGTAATTTTTATGGCTGCTTCCAGGATAATTTAAAAATGTCACTCTGTGTAACACCACCACCACCCCTACCCCACTACGATTTATTGATAAAGGTCTTTGTAGCAGGAAGATGTGTCCGGTTTCAAGCTTTGATGTTTCCTTTCCGCATTTTGCACCATTATTGCCAGGAGTGCTTTCTCGTGTCCTCCTCAGCGATCCTTTCCTTCCATCAGGGTTAAGAAGTTGGGTGGATCTAAGGGTTAAGAAGTTGGGTGGATCTAAGCGCACCCGTCTCTCAGCGCTCACACTTCTCGTTCCCCTGCAGACCCCGACAGATCCTGCTCTTTTCCAGTTGCCCCATAAGCCAAGCGTAGCATCTCTCAATTTAGCCATAAGCCTGCCCTCCTTGCTCATCTTTTTCTATAAACAAAATATAAATGCAATTCTTTGGCCCTTTCAAAGCCAGCCTCATCCCCAGCGTTGGTTACGAGCGCAGCCTTCCCCTTCCCCACCCTCAATCCACACCCCCCCCCTTCCACTGCTGTGTTTCATAGACCGCTTCTCTTTTTCAGAAAGTGAGCAGGCAACTCTCGGTGCCAGAAATTTCTCATTATATGTTGCACGGCCCCAAGCTCGGGAACTCTTGATCCCTCGAGCTCCCTCCGAATACAATGAACAAAGGCATAAAATAAGGCACCATTTGAAAGTGTCACATTCATTAGAGATGAGCTGCAGAAATAACTCTGGAACTGAGTAACCCTGAACTTGGAGGATCTTTAGGTTCAAATCCAAACTTGATGTCGTACGCACGTTTTGCGGATAGAAAGAGGACAGCATTTTCATTCTGGGGTTGACCCAAATTCATCCAGTGTATCCAGCTGCAGCCCCCCCTGCATGCCTGGGAGATCCAGACCTGAGCTCGCCCTCCCTTATCAGCATAGGAGATCTCGCATAAGAAAAGCATCTTTATTCTTCAGGGATTCAGGGACTGAAAATGGAGCCTTGATTCCAGGTGCCATTTGTGTTAAGAGATAAGTATCACTATGGGAAACAAACAACATTATCTCTACTCCTGCCTATTCCCACCCATAAACAGCCCAAAGAAGATTAGTGGTACATGCTGCTGCGCTAATGAGGGAGACCTCATTAATCAGCAGACACAGTGACACGGGCTCTGACCTTTGGCTCCAACGCAATCCCAGCTGCTGACTTCACTCCCCAGGAGGAATCTTCTAAGCAAAAAATACAAGCTCCCGGGAACTAGGGAAGAATTTCACACAGGCATTTAATCTAGTTTTAATATTTCCGGGATGCTAGGCTCGGATAAGGAATCTGAAAGCCTGAAAGAAGGAAAAGGAGGAAAGAAGGAAACCATCTCCTCTTCCTAAAGCAAGATGGTCTCAGGGCAGGCTGAGAAATCCCTCCTTTCACCAGCTATAAAGTTAGGACAAACAGAGGGAACAAGGGAACTCCTGCAGCTTTGAGATTTTAGGTTTGGAGCACACCTGGATAAAGACAATATCCTCTTCGGTTGGGGTTGTTATTTTGATGAAAACCCTTGGCCCAGCATGGAGGTGGCTGGGACTGATGCAGCTACTTTGGCAGTACGGAGATTTCAGCAAATGGGGAATTAGGGGCTTTACCAGCGGTAACAAACTGCGCTCCCAACGTATCAGAGCATGCAGCAAGCTCCAAGCCAGGGCCCAGATCTTCTTAGGATTACAAAGTGTTAGCATCAGATGAACCCCTTACAAGGTGCTGGCTCTCTCTTCCCCTGCTCACATAGTTTTAGTGACTCCCGTGGGGTACACGTCCTAGAGGGGAGCAGGGATAACCCAGACAAAGGTTCTTCACCTCCCGACTGCCTGGTGGGGACATGCTGGTGATTCACGTCTGGGAAACAAGCCCTTGAAAACAATCTCAACCCTGTCAGTTTAGAGCATCCCTCGTGTTTATGTCATTCTCACAGAAGGACCCCTAGGTCAATAAATCGTACCAAAGGCAAGCATCCTCTTTTGGTGGTCTCCTTATAGCAATTGAGGCAAGATAAGTGACGGAACAGACACCGTAGATGCTGAAGATGTCTCTTTTTATGGCCATCCAAGGAAGGAGAGTGAAAGGAAGCTGTTTACGGCCACATCATGCTGCTTTTGCAGGCGTTCTGGGAAGTGGGGACCCACGCAGAGGCCCCTCGCATCTGGATGACAGATTCAGACAATGGTTTGTTTTTAATCTTGGTCTAGAGGAGATTCCAGCTAAACTGATTTCATATGTGCTTCGCCTGGTCCCCAGCCAGCACGGGTGAGGCAGACCAAGGCAAGAACAATTTTTTGTGTCCTGAGGTCAGGCCCACAGTTTAGCACAGTGCAGCCTTCACCCACTGGCCAGCCAAATTGCATGGGACATCACTGGATTTGGGGAACTGGTTCTTCACCTGAAATGCACGTAAAAGGGATGGTTTGGATTCTACCAGTTCCAAGTCCTTGGATGCCAGAGCACTGCAAGAAACCCTTCTGTTAAAAGTTTAGAAAGTCTCGTGGCATCCTGCCAAGGAATATCCACAGACACAGATGTCTTCTCAACATAAAAGAATGTCCATCCCCCACCGAAGGATTAACCTCTGTAGCTGGTGTCTCACTTTGGAAAAGTTCTTCTGAAGGGCTGAACCTGGGCCAAATGGCACACACTGACACAGAGACTACTAGAGTTATACTAGCAAGGAAAATGTCTGGATCACAGGAGCATGGGGGTATGGGAACAGCCACCTGGAAGCAGTGATGCCCCTTTCCCTGAGAACTGACTGTTGGGAGAAACCCCATGGGACAACATGCGCTGTCAAACCCACAGTGCCATGGAGGTGCTTTAATGCTTCCATGGTGACTACTCAAGTCACCCTGCTCCCATGGTGGCTGCTTTAAGTGCTCTCTGTGTGACAGGTAGCTGCCCTATAGTTCTGCCACCATAAATAACTTTGCCACCTGGAAACAAACTCCGGGTTAAACTTCTAACTTCTAGTGTATTCATCATCCCTTGTCTTGGTTACAAGAGAGCCTTGGAGAGGGATGAAAGGGAGGTGGGGTTCCTGAAGCCCAGCTAGGTGGGAAGCAGTCACACCAGCACAACCAACACGTTTCACCCCTGAAGTGGCAAACACAGGCCAGCAGGGCTTCATTAGGGTATGCGGGAAAGAGCTTTAACAACCAGGGCAGGAAAAGTTTAATGCTGTTTTTTCTTTTCATTTGCCAGATGTTTGGAAAATACAGCAAATGTTTATTCCCCTACTTCTGAGAGGTGCCTGGCAAGGTAACGCATCTGGCCCATGAGAACTGCTGCAAGACGCCTGGGGAGAGCGTGTCCTTCCCATGGAGGTCTTCACACTTCTCCAAGACATGATAAAGGAGCTGAGCAGTGATAAAGGAGATGCTGAGACCAGACCTTAAGGAACTGGAGCAGGACTCTCATGAAGAGGGCTCACCTTGGTGGCACTGTGAATGTCAATACACTGGTTGCACCTAATCCTTGCTTCCAATTGCAACTAATCCTTGCTTGTGCTCCACACTTGACTACAGAAGCACTTGACTACATCACAGACCAAGACATTGCCTCTTGCTGTCTAGGCAAGTCCTGAATTTAGCCAAGGAATACAGTAGACCAGTTTATCCTCAGTCCAAGAGCAAAGAGCCAGGGGCCTCCAAAACCAGACAGAGTTTTGCCTTAGCTACCACAACTGGTCTTAACATTGTTAAATTTTCACACCCCAAATGAAACTAGTCCTCTGGTCTGAGGATCAGTCATCTAGCCATTTCTAAGCAACTGTTACCCACCTGGGATGTGTTTCCCTTGAAAATAGGGAAATGCATAAACACTCTCTGCACCATCTTACCAGAGCCTGCTCAGCTGTTGAGACCAGTCCTTTCTGCTTCCTGTAGTCCTACCTCCAGACATGGGGATCTGACTGCCAAAACTGCAGATCAGCTTGCCCACATGTTCAGAGCCGAGCTGCACCTGCACATCTGGGCAAGGCATCTGGGTTCTCCTCTGAGGTGTTTTTAGAAGGTGTGTAGCAGTAGCTCTGTAGCTACTGTAGCTACTGCTTAGGCAGTAACACCTTAGAGCATCCCTAACTAAGCACAAACCGTGCCTCTGAAGCACCATGTGACTTCCAAGAGAGATGCGGAGGCTGAAAAGGTCACTACCTATTTACAACTCGGCAGAAGACGAGTAAGGTGCATCCCACAAAAGACAGGAAAACCAGGCACAGCAGGCAGGCTGTTAGCAAACAACCCTGGATTGGCAAGGAGGTAGGCTTCCCCTGTGGGGCTGGGACAGCATTGGGCCACTGGCTCAAAGGAGGGATGGTCACAGGCACACTGGCATCTCATGTCTCCAATTCCAAATATTCCCTTGTGCCTGCTTTGTACTCAAGGACAAGGTTCAGGTTCCGGCCAACATATCAATTTGGGATAGCAAGTCAGTGAAGCAACACTGCATTGACTTGCTCCATACCCTCATCTCATGGAGCCAGATCTTCTGCAGTGCACCGAGAGCCACGCTATTATTTCCGATTGTCTTATTCCATCAGCATCCCAGCTAAGCACACTCCACCTGCTTTGCCTTCCTCCCAGTTCCTCTATTGAACTAGAGGTAACAAGGTGCAAGCTGCAAAAAGATAAATATCCAGTGGATAGAAGGAAAATAATCCTCACCATGACAGTGGTGCAAGCCTGGGAGAAGGTTTAAGTTTTCAAACCTTGATCAAACCAAGCAACATAAGCAACCTGACCTAGCTTTGAAGCCAGCCCTGATCTAAGGAGGTTGAAGCATTCCAGAGATCCCTTCTGTTCAATAAGTCTGTGTTGCCATTAAAATATCTTTCAGAAAACACCTGCATGAAATAAAAAAAACCAACTCTTTCTAGTTTAAGAGATCAGACAAGCTCTATTCTTCATTTCCTTGCCTCGTACTGTGCGAAGCAGACAAACAGCTCAGAAATTCCTATTGCAGTACATTTTGTATCAGGCCTTGATGCTTGCAGTACTCCCTCCTGCTTGGGAGCTAGGATTCAAGGCTTGCATGGGAGCTCTTCCACATCTCTACTTTGCCAGCCTTGGAGATGCCCTGTGCACAGAGAGATTCTCAAGGGGGCTTTGTGCTCTCGGAGCGTACCTGGTACCTGGGAACCCAGGGCTGAGCAGCCTGGTGAGGCTGTGCAGAAGCCTGCGATCTTACCTTCACATCTGTGGCTGGTCTCACTTTGCTTGTGTCCCGCAGGGCATTTGCACTCATAAGAACCCACTGTGTTGATGCAGTTGCCACCTTGACAGAGGCCAGGAATGGCTTGGCATTCGTCCACATCTGCAGGAAGATGAGCACAGATGTTAGAAAGCGCAGCCTGTGCAACAAATCAATGCTCAATCCCAGCACGGTGGGACTGCTATGAGAAAGAAGCAGCTTTACTCCAAGTAGGTGGATTTACATTTCCTCATGCAATTACCCATCAGATTACATTGGAGATTAAGTGAAGGACAGAAAATGGATGTAAAGGTATTGCTGGCTGATCCACACAAGCAAGAGGGAGACAAAAGTACGCTAAAGTTTTCCAAAGCAAGCACCAATGCATCTACCCCATCACGGTTCATTCCAGGTTGGTAGCTGAGTTGAGGATGAGAGTTGGTTTGGTGGGATGTTCTCCTGCAGCCTTCAGAGAGCAACATCAGCTGCAGGGCAGAGAGGGGAACCTAGGGACAATAAGCTTTTGCTCTTCAGCCCCATCCCAGAAAGGTTCACCTACCCTGCAGCCACGGTCTCCCCACCTGTGAGGGGACATTGATTTCCACAGCACCTCAGGAAGCCTCAATACTCACTGCTAGAACCAGCACGCTCACATGCTGCAGATATTATTTATATTCCTGTTCTGCTTGCAGTAACAGTGAGTGACAAATTATTAAATAGGCCAACCTCTCCTGAAGAGACTGGGGCCATAAAATGCAGATTAAAATAGACAGCAGGAGAGTTCTCCTCTCCAGCCTTCCCAATTTTACCCTACAGACACTGGCCAATGTGGGATTTGGACTGTAATTTTGGCTTTTGATTGTGGCAGGTAAAGGCTGAAATTAGTTGCAGCTGCAGAAAGGAATTCATGCAACTCTGCATGGAGACACCTGCAACCCATCAGTGGGGAGAAGCAAGAGCAGCTCCAGAAAGGCTGCCAATGGGATCTGCTGATGGGAACTCAGTGGACCAGGCTGTTGTTCATGCCTGGGTGTCTTAGACATTGAATGCAACCTCTAAGTACACGATTTATGTACATATCAATTGCTCATGTGATCTCAAAGGAGTTACAGCTTCTGTTTGGAACCAATGCTACAATTTACAGAGCCCTGGTCACCTGATACAAGTGCTGATCATGTTCCAGAGCTGGGACAGAAGCTCCAACAATAGCAGCACCACACAACAAGGGTATATGGGAGGCTGTAACTTAGTCTTAAGCCTGGAGAAACAGTAGTTTGATTCACTACATCTTCTGGGGTGGAGGAATGGCACCCGAGAACCACAGCACAGCCAGAATCTGTAAGTGAGGTAAGATGATCATAGGCGAGCCCATGAGGGACCCAAGGTCCGTGGTGATGCTCTGCTAAATCTGCCATTGTATGTCCCAAAGTTTACCCAGAGAACTGTTCTCTGGTTTGGGGCTCCTGGCAATCATCCATTGCTTTCCCTTTCAGCACACGTCAGGATGGACAAGGGAACATCCTTTAGATATTGATGGCATTTACCTTGGCAGGCTCCAGTGCGAATGTTGGGAATGAAACCTCGGCGGCAGGGGTGAGGTTGGGCTGGGCACATCTCACATGGGTGACCCCAGGCCCGTCCAATGGTGGCACAACACATGGTCTTGGTGCAGACGATCCCACTGAGCTGGCCCTGGCACATCTGGTTATTTACTTGGCTAAAGCAGGGACCGGTACGATAGTCTGAGGAAGAACAACACCATCCACAGGTTAGATTAAGACACAAACACAAGGTTTTCAGTCTAACAGACCGAGTGCCTGTTCCCCTTCCTACCAGCACAGCCATTCAGGGGCAAAGTCAACAAGTTCTGGAAAAAAAAAAAAAAAATCTGCAATCATGAAAAGAAAATTTAAGACCAAGCTGGAGACCAGTACTGGAGGTGGTGACCTTCTTTGTGCTGTATGCTTCATGTGATCCTCTAGAGGTTCTCCAAGCCAGCTCTTCCTGGTCTCCCTCAGGCTCATCCCATGAACTATGCTTATTCTATGCCTTGAGTCACTCCCTTTAAGTACTGCCTAGAATGATCTCAAAAATATGAAATCAGGCAAAGAGGCAATTTCAGGGCTGTGAGTTCACCTGTTCTGTGGAACTGCTGGGGTCAGCAAAGCAATCAAACTTCATTTTAGTTAGGGGCAAAGGTGCATATGGAGATGATGTGGTACAAGCATCTCACGGACAGCCTTAGGGCCTGACAGTCCATGTAACAGAAACATATAAGATGATGGTGATATCTTCCTGCCAGATCACTTCTACTTGGCTTGCAGAGGAAGAATCCTAGATCTCACCTGCAAAACTTTCCGGGAGAGAGTTTCCAAACCTTTCCCCATGATGCCTACTGTAAATCCCACAAAGGGATTTCTACGCTCTCCGACAGCCTCTGTGAAGGCAACCTCCTGCAGTAATGCACGTCATTGTGATTAATTTCTTCAGTTAAACTCCCAAAGGTCCCCTGGCAATTTTAACTAAATCTTTAAAACCCAGATGCTGCAGAAACAATCAGCCTGTTTCTCATTCCCAACAAGGATCCTTAAAACCAAAAAGATTTTGAAGGGCTTGTTTGCACTGAGGAATGTGGTTTCGCCACTGTCTGGGCTCTCATGACCCTTGATTAGGGATATTAGCCCAGCAGGCATTCATCAGGAAACAAAATTCTTAAACAAGAAGGGTGGGTTTTTTTCCTGCTACTGGGAATAGATGATTGCATGCAAGTGTTTGATCTGTGGCTGGAAAAAAGGACCTTTAACCATGTTATTGTCAGACCAGAAAATTCCACATGAACTGTCTAAGGAAGTTAGGCGGTGGTCAAATAGCCATTATTTCGGATAGTCTGGCTGAGATTTGCTAAGTTGCTTATGGAATTTTGATGCTGGAGCACCCAGTAATTAGTAATTGACTGTGAACCCAAATCCCTGCATCAGTACCCAGACAAGCCCACAGCTGCCTTTGCAGTGAAATGCTTGGATTTGACATTGGAAGCAACAAAAAAAACATGTGGAAGGTGGTTATACCCAAATCATGAGGCATGGGCAGCACTGGCACCCACATCTAAAGACCAATGGTTCTGTTTCCAGAAATGTCTTGGGATAATACAGACAGCAAAGCAAAGCTCATTGCCCATGCTCCATTCCTGGGCCTGCAAGTTCTCGGATGCAAGTCTTTCCACACATGATCTTTGCAACCAGCTCCCTTTTCAAATCCTGACGCACACACGTGCAAATACTAAAAAGCAAGGAAAACCATTAAATTGATGGTTTGAGGCAGAAAGCTTCCTCCCCTAAGGTATGTTTGCATGACAGCCACATTGGCAGAACCTACATTTCCATGAAACCATGACAGAGCACCTTTACCCTGGGCTGTAAAAGTTCATCAGCTAATTACTGCGGGCTTTAGACCACCAGCGCCTGTGCTGATGGGCCTTCCTCGCGCCTGTGGCTTGCGCCGAGTGAAAATGGTGTGAGGTTCATCTACGTTATAATTATCCCACCTAGCATCAGGGTAAGCATAAGCGGCATGAAAACCACACAACCAACCCTCCTCCATCTCTGGGAAGGAATCAATTAGCACAACAATGGCTTATTTCCAGCTTAATGCTCCCTCTGATTGGTATCTCTTGAGCAGCTAGGAGCACAGTCATACTGGAAAACTAAAAAAAAGTGTTAAAAGAAATTTGGTCTGTGGATGTCCCTGAGAAGTAAATGGCAAAAGGGGATCGAGGGAAAAAAAATAAGGCAATGATTTTGAAATTATATTGGTATAAAAGTGACCTGATCTCATAAAAACACCTGGGTTTGGAAATCAGAACAGGAACATATACTGTGTTTGCAAGGGTGAGTTACCAAATAGCCATCTTTGGGGTTTTGACCCAAATTTTAACAAGATGCCAAAGCACACAGTCCTCTCGCCACACGAAGTTTAATGCTGTGGTTTGTTCTAGTTTAGTCCTACGAAAGAAAGCAACAAAATTTGTTTTCTCACCCATTGTCTTTTTTTTTTTTGTAGAACTGAGAGGCTCTTGCTCAAGTTCTCAACCTTGAGCCAAAAGCCAAGGAGAGCTTTTTATAACCACACCAGTGAACAGTTTAAATCTCCTCAACAATCATGGAATCCCAGAATCATTTAAGTTGGAAAAGCCCTTTAAGCTCACCCAGCCTAACCCCTACCCCTGCCATCCCACCCCCGAACCCTGGCCCTCAGCACCGCATCTGCCCGGCTGTTAAATCCCCCCAGGGATGGGGACTCGACCCCTTCCCTGGGCAGCCCCTTCCAGTGCTTAACAATCATACCCAGAGAGCTGTGAAAGAAATTGCTTTGTGATCCTATTCCAACAGAGAAATCAACTCAGTAACAGACAAAAAAAAAGGCTGACAGACTGCACCAAAGCATTAGGAGAAGACTAAAGAACAGAAGGAGAGAGCAGCATCGCCAAACTCACAGTTTGCTTCCATCCTGAAGGCTGCTTGCAGTTCCAGCCCCTAACTTGGAAAGCAGCTAGCAGAATTGGGGAAGGATCAGAAAAGGACAACAAGGATGATGGGAGGTATGGAAGGGCTTATATAGGAGGAACCCCTGCACTGGTTAGCAGTCCTCAGTCTGAAAAAGAAACACCTGGAGGAAGACCTGATAGCAGGGTACAAAATCATGAGTGGCCTAAGGAGGAGCAGATCTGCAGAGCCAGGAGGCATCAGAGAAAGATAAGAAGTGATGCTGGTTCAAGATAAACTGGAGGACGTGGCTCTTCAGGCAACGTATAAATTAAGGGGAATTCTTCTAACAGAGGATGTTGTGATTGTCAAAGGCTGTGAGCTATGGGTGCCTGGAGCCCAGGAGTGTCCTACTGAGGAGGATCATATAGGATTGCCCCATTCCTATGCTGTTCCCTGGATTTTAGCTTACAGACACTGCCAGAGCTCCAAGGGGTAAGCTCATCTCAGCCAAGGGCCCTCAGCCCACCCTCATACGACTTGGTCAGCCAGCTGGGCAGTTACATTTTGGAGTTGGTTTTGGTTCAGCGTTGCGCTGCAGCGTGGTTGCAGGTGGGGCCTCTGTGTCAGATAACTGCGGTCGGGGGGGGCTGCAGCTCTGCTTGGACGTGGCAGTGCCCATGTGGAATGTCATCCATTTTACAAGCTCGTTAACCCTAGGACAATGCAGAAACACTTGATGAAGAGGGCTTGCTTTCCCCCTGCCCTCCTCAAAAGGAGGATGGAGAAGAACACGTGGCTGACGTCGCTGTGGCGTGTACCTACAAAGGGCTCTGATGCAGAAAGCGCATAAATGTATAACCCAAAATCAATGCATGGCAGCACCGTACCGAGAGGAAAGGGGTAAACTTGTACCTCCCACATCATCTTGCCGATGCATGGCTGGATGCAAGAATTCCTTGAGATAGATAAGGAAAGCGCGACTGTCAGGAGAACACCCCCTTTTAAACGAATAATTGACAAAAATAGATTTTCATATGTAGATTACTTCTTTGGAAGGGAACGAAGCCAAGGAAATTGCAGTCTGGAGTCCAGAAAGCCTGGCTGCGTTCCAGCTCCCATCTGTTGCTAATTTTAATGGTCAAATTATTAAATTTTTAATGAGGCACCAATCAAATTTTACTAAGGAAATATGCACGCTTAGGAGATGTCTGAAGCCCTTTTAGAGTCTATGTATGGGATCCCACCTTCCAGGAACCCTGTCGCAGGTAGATGTCCTTCAGAAGTTTGGTCTTTGCTGGGATGTTTCTTAATAAAACGGCGACGAGGTGCCTTCCTCGCTGAAAGCTGGGATTCCTTCCTATTCCCTCCTTCGAGCTCACTCAGCTGTACAATAACAGTATCCAGTAGGGTATGGATGAGTTCCCCCTTTCCCTCTGCAGGTTCTCATTAAAGGATTGCAAGAAATACCGGATCAGGCTTTATTCTGGGAATCAGACAGAATCTCTTCACCTCTACAGAAGAGACTTTTCACACAGCGGGGCCGTGCGTATCGGGGCCTTCACCAATCACTCGTAGCTGCAAAACCCAACGTGCCAGCTCACTGCCTCACTTAACCTCTCCAAATACAGTTTTGCAAACAGTGAACACTCAGCACGGGACAGCCATCAGCTTCTCTCCCAGCATCTATCATCAGCCTCATCCATGCACCGATCTCATTTTTCTTTCTTGCCCTATTAATTTCGAAGTAGACCGTGCTCAGCCGATTTCTTATCGCCATACGGGGTAGATTAGGTTACTGTTCATGCCTACTTGTCTTGAGCAGCCAGCAAGGAGAGCAAGCGCTCAAATTGCAAAAGGCACCATGGAATCTGAGTTGAAGTGTCAATGTATTTGCATTACCCAGGAGAAATCTGACTCCTCGCTACGCTCTTTGTTTTCCAACCCTTTCCACCCCCACCCCACCGAGGCTGCTTTGAAGGACCAACCTACCCTGGACCAGAGGCTTTTGCAGATGCTGCAGAGCCAGGTTGGGGCTATAGTGAGTCCTATCTACCCAATCCTGCAGCCAACACAGGCCCCCAGCGTGCTCAGAAGAGGAAGCGTAACAGGAAGAGACCTCATTCCCAGTTTCCATGTTTGGCTGGTTGTCATGGAGATCATTAGGAACCCCTATAGATAACAAATGGTCATTCCTGGCCGTTGCAAGCCGCAAACCCTTGGGGAGTAAATGGGTGGGAGCTATGCTGTTACACATGCTCTTACACCGAGCCACGCTATCCCACTTGCAAACAGCTTCCAGAAAATATCCCTGTAGACATTTTTAACTTTCCTAAGTTAAAGGTCTGGGATATAAGTGGAGGAACGATTCACAGTTGCTGTGGACATCTGCCTTCACCCACGTGCTGCGTGGAGTCCTGGGACATTAAAGTGCAGTAACGGGTTCAGCCGAGCCAGTGCACAAAAACCTCGTCGTTGCCCTCCATCCAGCACGTGGGGTGCTGTGCTGCCCGGGGACGCTGCCCGGGCTTTGCCTACCCTACTTAACCCAAGTTCACCTTGCCAGAACCTGCCTCACCTCCTACAGGAGGTAATAAGGACGCACTACTCGTTGCCAACCATGCCTGTAATTCCTGCCAGAAATGCAGCTTGGTCTTGTTAAAAAAGAATAATCCGTTTCAGACTATTTAGAATTACCACTCTGAGGCTAGCAAATGTTTACGTACAACACTTGGAAGGCACCATCTCTATGGCTCCGGTTCCCCAGGGCTAAATGAAGACAACCGAAATCTTTTGTAGGGAATGTTTCCCCGGGATATAGAGAATCATAGAATCACTTTGGTTGGAAAAGCCCTTTAAGATCATCAAGCCCAACCATTAACCTGACCCTTCCATCCCACCACTAAACCCTGTCCCTAAGCACCTCATCCATCCTTCTTTTAAATACCTCCAGGGATGGGGACTCAACCCCTTCCCTGGGCAGCCCCTTCCAGAGCCTGACAACCCTTTCTGTGAAGAAATTTTTCCTAATGTCCAACTAAACCTGCCCTGGCGCAACTTCAGACCATTTCCCCTCATCCTATCATCCATTACCAGGGAGAAGAGGCCGAAGAGCACAACTCCATGCCCTTATTTCACAGGGAAATGTTAATATCGGCGACTCAGACTGGGTTCTTTGAAGGAGATCTCAAACCGAACGCTTCCATAAACACGGGCGTTTTTCAAATGTTTCCTAACACCTGGACTGAAACGGTATCTGCACCTGAAATATTTACAGCTTTATTTCATACCCAATTTAAAGGACTGCTTTGCTGTGGGGGGAAAAAAAAAAAAAAAAAGGCATTTAAAAATTAACATTTTCCTCCCTTTTAACTGGTTCTTACTATGCCTTTGGGAAAATGGGTAGTTTTTGACAACGTGCTTTTGAAGAGCAGCATTCTGTTTGAAAACTTTCACAAGCAAAAGGACAGCTTTCCCCACTTCCATAACATCCCTCTACCCAGCGCGGTGTCACCGAGCAAATTAATGCTTGCGATGGGAATTCAGCTCCCGGGGTAAAGACGCAAAAGCAGGAACAATTGCACTGCTTTCATTGCTATTTAAACCAGGCCTAGAAACACAAAAATGCTTGAACCCAGCCGTGCAAGCAGATCTGCAGAGTCCAGGCTAAAAGGAAGGTGAAGGGATGGAGGAGCTCTCCTCTGCACCCTCACCCTGCCCTTTCTCTGGCACCGTTTGGCTGGAATCCCCTCGTGAGACGGGCCATGGGCTGGGCAAATTCCTTCTTTACAAAATAAATAAATAGAGCAGCGAGGAAGAAGAGATTTTTCTTTGCTAAAAATCAAATTCCTTCTCATAATAAACAATGCTTTCGCTGAAGGCTTTTTCTTAAAACAGCAAGGACAGACGTTGCCTGTAAGTAATCCCCGGGGAGCTACAGACCTCGCTGGGATGAGGTCACTCCAACACATGCCCCAGGCCTTGGCAGGCTTCCACCTTGCTTTCTAAAAGCTCCAGCAACCGAGTACAGGAGAGCAAAGGAGAGTGGATATCAAGCCCGTTATCTATTTTTTCTATTTTCAGCGAATGATTTCCATCCGCAGGAGGTTTGGTCCCCCAGGCTACGGGAGCACAGCCTTGCAATTCTTTCTGTCTGTAACCTTCGGGGGTTTTGGAGCAAGACAAACAGCCAGCGCCGGGAGCGAGTGATGGCCAACGCAACCCAGGCAGGGCACTAATCTGGCTGATCCTTCTGCAAGCTTCTACCCAAAAAGATTCCCACCCAAACTCAGGCTGCTTGTGATGGGGGTGTTCCCTAGAGGCTGGCTGTGCCCTCTGGGACCTGCCAGGAGAGCTGATAACTTATAAATCATAGAATCATAGAATCGTCTAGGTTGGAAAAGCCCTTTAAGATCATCACATCCAACCATTAACCTAGCATTGCCATCCCAACACCAAACCATGTCCCTAAGCACCTCATCCATCCTTCTTCTAAATACCTCCAGGGATGGGGACTCGACCACCTCCCTGGGCAGCCCCTTCCAGAGCCTGACAGCCCTTTCGGTGAAGAAATTTTTCCTAATGTCTAGCCTAAACCTGCCCTGGCACAAAATGAAGCAATTCATGCCCTGCTCATAGAGAACGTATGGGAAAGTCCACAAGGGAACAGCATCCAAAAGCCACCAACCAACCAAAAAGGGACCAACCAAAAACCCTGCAGTTATTTCTCTTGCACTAAATGCGAATGCAGAGATTGTACAACCGTGATCGTAGGTCTCAGCACGCAACCCAGCTCTAAATATCTGCTAAGCCTCTCAGGCCGCGTCGATACGTGACAGCTTTGGTGGGAGGGGGGGGTGGTGGATGCGGGGGGAACAGCGTGAGGGTCTCCGTAAAGGGCTCCTTTCTCATGGAATACTTTCTCCACCTAGTCATTTCCTTACCTCATACAAACACAGCCGCATTCCTGATGTTTAACTGTTTGGATTTTTGCAGAAAAGAAAAAGCTGGCTGGGGCAGTTTATAAGGCCAGACATTCCAAGTGCTGAAAAAACATATTCAAAGGAAATAGTAAAGGGAGAACTTTTTTAAGTTTTCCTGTCCTATTTTTACAGTTTCCTGACAAAGTCTTAGCCTGATGAAACCTGAGATAGAGCTCTACGCACAACCCTCCTCCAAGGGCTCTCCACTGCACCAGCATCCGAGGCACAAAGCACACAGATGGCAACTTGGGGCCAGTAGTCGCAGTAGAAACATCTGGGAGGGTTGGAGCAGGGGGTTGGCACTGCCACGCTGTGTCCTCCGTCCTGGGAGAGAGCACGGGGGCAGAACAGAGATATTCAACCCCCGCCTGGACAAAGTCCTGTGTAACATGCTCTAGGAGAACCTGCTTGAGCAGGGGGGTTGGACTGGGTGATCTCCCGAGGTCCCTTCCAACCCTTGCCATTCTGTGATTCTGTGAACGCTGTGGGCTGTTGAATCGCTGCCCGGTCAGTTAGTGCAGAGATGGAGGTGCAGGAATGGAGGTGCTGGGGGTGGCACTGGGGTTTGGCAGCTCCCAACTCTTCTCCACGCACACGCTTGCCCCACGTGGAAGCCTTGCACCTCTCAGGCTCAGAGATCATGGCTATGGGCAGGCTCCTCCATATCAGGGGGGAAGAGCATATGGAGATGGTGGCTGGGCTGGGCTGAGCTGTGACTGAGTTTGGGGGGATTCCTCCTGGACAGCTGATCGTGTGTTCCTGATAGGACTGAGTAAGAGAATGAGAAATCTGGGTCTGCCAGGCGGGAAGCATTTTTGGGTAGAGGGTTTGTGAACTTTGCCGACCTTCCTTCTGGGAGAATGAGCTGGGAGGAAGTGGTGGCAAGGACACCACTGAGTAAGGACTTTAAAAGAGAGTGGATCGTTTTCCAGGTCTTGCCTGACTGTGTTAAGGCTACCGTGCATGAGGTGCAGTCATCAGCTGGTTGCTGCATTCAGCAAAGCAAGGAATTCGTGGCCTCAAGTTGTGCCAGGGCAGGGTTAGGTTGGACATTGGGAAAAATTTCTTCCCCGCAAGGGCTGTCAAGCACTGGAAGAGGCTGCCCAGGGAAGGGGTCGAGTGCCCATCCCTGGGGGGATTTAAAAGCCAGGCAGACGCGGTGCTTAGGGACAGGGTTTAGTGGTGAGATGGCAGGGTTAGGGGAACGGTTGGGCTGGGTGATCTGAAAGGGCTTTTCCAACCTAAAAGTTTTGTATTTCAAAAGTGGCAATGCAATGCTTGTGGTAGGGAGGGCAAGGTGTTCTTTGGAAGAGGCTTATCTGCAGCTAAAGTATCTTGAAATAGAAGGAAGAAGTCTCAGAAGTGACCAAGCAGACACAAATAGCATGGTATTAGATTCCTCGCAGACTGAATTAATGGAAGTGGGAACATTGCACTCTCCTTAGCAGCTTCTTATCCCAGTGCACTCTAAGCAGGCTTTGTCTTTGCATTCAGATGGGAAGCATTCCCATTCCCTGCCACAAATGGGGTGTGTGGACTCTGCTTGGTGGGACGAGGCCTGGAGCTGCTGTCCCACCATGAGCCCATTCACAGAACTGCCCAAGGGCCATGAGTAGATGTGGACCAAGCAATGCCTCCCTGTGCTCCTCCTCATCCATCTTCGTGGGTTTGCAGAGAACAGAGTTGATGCACAGCCTTGGGTTGCTATCAGTGCACCAGAACTGCAGACGTTCATGTGTCTACCCCCAAACGTGCTCCACTGAGCCTGCGACTATGATGTGATGTCGCATTGCATGCCTCACGGCCAGATGGCAGGGGGCTGCTTACAGCCCTTGCAGAGAGAGTCTCCAGATTTGGGTGAAATGTGAAACCAGGCATTTATCTTCATGCCGCTCTTCTCCCACAAGGATCAGCAGGTTCAACCGCATCAGGAGGCTCTTACTCGTGGATACCTCTCGCCACAGTGAGAATGAGAGAGAGAAAGCCTCGTGTCACTGCATCCACAAGTGATGAAGGGTCAGAAGATAAGACAGTCACCTTCCTGCCCAACGCAGAGCAGGCAACGAGGTGCTCACTGAAGAGGCAAGAAGGTCCCAACCCACGCTGGTCCAACCTTCTCAGCTGACTCAGCCACAGCTGACTCAAATGCTCCTGTGTTTCTTACCGGCAATGCAAGTGGTTGCCTATGGACAAGGTCAACTTTTTGCAAAGACCCTCTCTGCTCTTACTGGTACCTTTGCCAAATGACACCTATTCAGGCAGAAACAGGTTTGTAGCCAGGCTAAGCAGGTTTGGAAAATTCCAGTCAAAACATTCCTGATAGATTGAAAGATAAATCTTGGGAAGGCTGTTTCCGTGAAGGTCTCTGGAGGAAATGAATTCTGATTCCAGAGGCTGGTTCCCATTGTGCAGAGCGAACTGGCCTCTGAGCCACATGCAGAACACCCAGCAGCAAGCAAAGGTATTTAGTAGCTGTGCTTTGGGAGGGCTGCCCACCCTCTGGCAGGGGGAAGCGTAGCATGTGATTGTCTCATTAAAGATTGTACCATAAAGCCCATGGGCACGCAGGAAAATTATATGTGCAGGATGCGTCTGCATCCCACCAGTACTCCCAGCAGACTACGACTGGCTTTCCGCAGAGATCAGAGGGAAATGCGGTTTCACAGAACTATAATTATTTTATCAAGCTGACCTGTCTGCAGGAGGAAAATGGCAACCTACAATTGAGTACCGAGTTGAACCCCACTTGTGGTGAAGTTCCTGCCAGACCTTTCTGCATCAAGGCGAGTTACAGCAATAGATGTCAGAGCGATCTCCACGTTTTGGGCTACAGCTGATTTATCAAAAAGCTTTTTCTGCCACAGTGTAGAGAAATGGGAGCTTGTGCCTCACCTTTGGAGGCAGGCTGAGAAGAACTCTATCACGTATCTCTAAGAGTTCTGCTTTATGTCTCAACATCTGGATTAGCAGAGCACTAGGAAAAAGCAGCTGAATGCCTGGTTTCTAACGAGGATGAGAAAGCTCTTTGTAAACACAGTCCTTTATTAAAAAGCTGATCTGGGGGGGAAAAAAAAAATAATCTTAACCACTGCCAACAGAATTCCTCTCGAAGATTTCTGGTTGAAGTAATTTCAAGCTTAATCTGGAATTGATAGGAAGGAGGGCTTGCTGAGCGTCGGGCAAACCTGTGTCTCAGCTGTGTCTGACACTCACACCACAAAATCACAGAATGGCAAGGGTTGGAAGGGACCTCGGGAGATCATCTAGTCCAACCCCCCTGCTCAAGCAGGTTCTCCTAGAGCATGTTACACAGGACTTCATCCAGGGGGGCTTTGAATATCTCCAGAGAAGGAGACTCCACAACCTCCCTGGGCAGTCAGCTTTGAGTGGGCATGGCAGAAAGCAGCCACCGTCGCCAGTGCTTTCCCTTGTCTTTGGCCTACCCCCAGAAAACCGAAACCCAAGAAATAAATGAGAGTTCATGAGACCCTGGAACAGCCTTGCAGCTCAAGGTCTGCATGTGGAGGCCCAGGCAAAACGAATTTCAGTTTGGTGTCAGGAGCCACATCCTGGTCCGTGTTTCTGGGACGTTTCCATTCCTCTGGGATTTTGCTCTTTGAGGAGAGCAGCGGGCCTGGGGCTCAGTTTCACAAGGCACATGGACCTCAGGCACAGCCAGAGCTTGTACGGAGATATTTTTGCCAACCTGACATTTATTCCCAGAACAAAAAAAATCTACAGGGCAGCTCTAATTAATTAATTTGATATATCTTCCTCTGAAATGCAACGGCTGAGATTAAAGCCCTTTCTGAGTTATCTCAGGCATCACTGAATTTCCAAGAAGTATTTGTGGTCCCTTCCGTGATTGCATGTTGTATGTCCTTGCGTGCCTGGGCTCTGAGGGAGTTCCCAGCTAAAGGTATGACATACATACATCCCTATTGATTACTTCCCCAGGAGCAACATTTTGGAAGTTCAGGGCTGTGACCCGAGTTGGGCAGGAGCGAGCAAAGGGACCGCGTTCACCGTCGGCTGCTTCCTGCTACGGGTTTTGCATGCATGCATGGGGATCAGACACATCCTGTGGGGCTGCTGTGTTTCTCCTCAGCCTCCAAATTAGACTGAAAATTTAGAAATAAAAATCATTACGAAGAGGAAACAGAAAAGCTGAGACAAAGCCACCCTTAATAACTCCTCCCAGGAGGGGGGTTGGAGAGGCCCTACAAGCAAGAATAATGGGGTATTCTGTAATATTCCCACCATCTGGAAATCTGAGTGGATTAAAGTGCAAGTTTATGCTGAGACGCTCGCTAGCATCCCTCTGTATCTTACAAGATGGTATTTTGGAGCGTATATTGTGTTTATATACGGCCTGGGGTGTCTGTCACTAGAAAAGCTACGGCTGGAGGGAACGCTAGAGATCGTTTTGGATTTCTCCTTCCCTTAGACAAGACAAACACATTTAGACCTAACCCATACCTGTATAACTTGCTTTTAAACACCTACAGATAGGAAAATCCATGGCTGCCTTACGCAGTTCTTCTAGTGCTTAAATATTTCAGGAAAAGGGATGAGCGGCAGTTAGACCGATAGAAAACAAATGAAAATACGAGGATGAGAGGAACTGCTGTCCTATACAGTAAGAATCTTTGAGAAATTGGTATAGAATATAAAAATATGCTGATCTGAGGACTTGGGTTAGTCCAACTCATCGTTCATGGAGGTTTATTCCAGGACGGGAATTGTATCAGTTATAAGGAACCCTGGGTTCATGAGCACCCCCCCTCCCAAAAGGCATCGAAATCCCTTTGGAACTTCGGAGAACCTACAGACCCGGACACATTATGGAGACTCAGAAATCCTCCCTGAGTGCACATTGAAGGAAATCCTCATGTTATGTACATGCTAAAATATAAAAAGCTGTATCTTGATATAAGCAGAATAACAGAGATTCAGGAAGAAAACAGAAGCAATTAGCAACAGCTTTAAAGTAAAAGGTATTGAGTAGCGATTTAGATGCTACCTGTCCCTTTTCCTGTGTACTATGTCTTGTTCACCCAGGGATTGTGTGGAACTTTGTTTCTGAAGCTGCCTGGGACCTGTTTTTGCCCCTCTGCTTATATCCCAAGGTCCTGATACTTTACAGTGCTTTTGGAGAAGCACTGGACACACAGAACATGACCTGCTCTTCGCGGAGTGCTCTGTGGCTTCATCTGGAGACCCCATGAAGCGACCCACAGAGACCGACCAAGGCTCTGCCATGGGGTGGGATCAAGCCGCAGAGACAGACTCTCAGAGTTCCTCTTTGTCATGTGTTTAACCCCTCTAAGCACAGTGATTTTTGAAAGCCCCTGTCCTCCTCACTCACTGGTTGACAGTCCTTTCTTGAGATATTTGGAAAGAAGTAAGAATCTCTTGAAAACAGCAGTGAAACGCTGGAAGACATGGATTCTGTTGGTGAGAAGCTGCTGTCTGCGAGCATTTTCACTTCAGTCCAAGCCAGTCCTGGTTACGGTTTTGGGCAGAGTGCAGTCCTGCAGTGAGGACTACGGAAGACCAGGAGATATTCCCTGCCTTTTCCATAGACGTTACATGTCTAGGACCTGTGCCGGCTCTAATCCTTGCTTTTTTTAACTCTGTGCAACAATAGGGCTTTGTTTTCTTGCACTGGCTAATGAAGAGCCAGAACTCAGACACTGGATGCCACTTTTAAGTTTGCTATTATCTTTACATGGACACAATCCCTTCCAAGGCTCTTCACAGGACACAGGACTTGGGAACAACCATGCAAGGCTTCAAAAGCACAGCTGGCTTTCAGCTCAGCCCAGAAGTGTTTGCACAGAAGAACACCACCCCACGAGGTGTTGGTTAAACATTTGGAAACCTTGCACCATTAAGAGGGGAGGACATGCAAACCTAGCAGACTTAGCAAGGGCCTTCTGAATGGGACAAATCATAGGAACCACAGACGTGAAGATCCATGAAGATCAAGAACGTTACCCTAAATTTTTTTTTTTCCAAAGTAAAAGAAGACGTTCTTTCACAACCCAAGACGTTCTATGATTCTAAGAGGTAGCAACTGGCATCCACAGTGAAGCCTTCAGCATTCAGATGGAAAAAAAATCTAAATCAAACCTCATCCTTGAACACAGGAGGAGCTTCCACACCTTCACCCAAGTCAAACATTGTCACCTTTTAACAACAAATTTTTTCCTACTTGAAGGAGGGTGAAATCAGAGACGTGACATCAAAATGTTTCATTTTTCTGTAAAACTAGTAAAAAAAAAATTGGCCTCTCTCCCCACATATTCATTTTTTCTGTACTGCAGCTTTTCCTCCGACACTGATGTAATGCGAGTTCATGTTACCAAAGGCTGCTGGGGTTGTACGACACATTCACTAGTTCTTCATCCCTGAAGATGTCAAGTAGAAGGAGGAAATGATGCTAAGGTTCTCTGAGTACCTAGCTATTAAGGTATTTACCCCTGAAGTGGAGTATTTCCGGAATGAAGTGTGAAGGCAGTTGGATTGCTCCTGTTACAAAGCAGCCTCTTACCGGAGCCCCAAGCTGTTGAACACGCCGCTTGTTGAGCGTATAGCAGCAGAAGCTGTCGTTTAGCATTCGGGAATTTAGGTTATTCTAGTTTAAAAGTGAAATTATCTCTTTTTATAGTTATAGCAAAATAAAATCAAATTAAAGCCCTAAATAACTCTGTAATTGGTAGATAGATTGGTGGGGTTTGAATGCCTTCTTTTCATCAGCACAGATGGGCACATTTTTCAGCGCTTGCCAGTCTAAACTGATACCCCAAGCCTTGTAGGGAAGCATGCCTCCAGAGAGCAAAGGGACAGCTCACAGCCACACTAGAAACAACGGCAACTGTACAAAACTAACGAGCTTTTCGGAGAGTCCTGACTCCTCAGCGCAGATATTAGCTGGACTAATGCAGCTCTGTGTTCTTTGAAACAAGTTGGCAGGGTTCGGGTAACGGTTGGACTTGATGATCTTAAAGGTCTCTTCCCACCTAAACAATTCTGTGATTCTAAGTTAGTATCTCTGCGTGGCATTACCTTCTGTACGTACCATCACCTTCTGTACGTGCCATCATCTGAGATCATGGCACCGCATTGTGCCTTGCAGCAGCGTGAAGCCTACAGACAACTGTCTTTATACTGTTTAGGCATTTACTGATTTTAAATCTGTAAGGATGAATTGGTCTGAAGTCCAACATCAAATAAGCCAGTGCACGACAACCAGAGACTCTTGCTGAAACCCTCCTACATATGGATTAGCCATCCCTCCCAACGAACTGGTCTCTTAACACAACTTTTCAGCCTGAGGCATCTTATGGTTTATGTAATGCTGTGGCTCCAGCCTGGAGGTGGCTTATTTGGGAACACCAACCAGAGCAAATGCACAGCTGACTGCATCTCAACACACAGTCCTACCTCAGTCATGCTCTTATCACCGTTAGCAGTTCATTTACCACAGAATCACAGAATGGCAAGGGTTGGAAGGGACCTCGGGAGCTCACCCAGCCCAACCCCCCTGCTCAAGCAGGCTCTCCTAGAGCATGTTACACAGGACTTCATCCAGGTGGGCTTTGAATATCTCCAGAGGAGACTCCACAGCCCCCCTGGGCAGCCTGTTCCAGTGCTCTGTCACCCTCAGAGTAAAGAAGTTTTTCCTCATATTCAACTGAAACCTCTTATGTCTCAGTTTGTGCCCATGGCCCCTTGTCCTGGCGCTGGGCACCACTGGGAAGAATCTGGCTCCGTCCTCGTGACCCCCACCCTTAAGATATTTGTAGGTGTTGATGAGATCCCCTCTCAGCCTTCTCTTCTCCAGGCTGAACAAGCCCAGCTCCCTCAGCCTTTCCTCGTAGGGGAGATGCTCCAGTCCCTTTATTGTCCTAGTTGCCCTCCTCTGGACTCTTTCTAGGAGTTCCTCATCTTTCTTGAACTGGGGAGCCCAGAACTGGACCCAGTGCTCCAGGTGGGGCCTCACCAGGGCAGAGTAGAGGGGGAGGAGAACCCCCCTCGCCCTGCTGGCCACACTCCTCTTAATGCACCCCAGGATACCATTGGCCTTCTTGGCAACAAGGGCACCCTGCTGGCTCATGGTCAGCTTGTCGTCCTGCAACCCTTTGGTGACTCCTCACGGTCCTCGTGCTGCAGCAAAACGTCTATTATTTTACAGAGAAACGTAACAGGGCAATGCAATGCCCAACCGAGCGCAAGCAGTGGGCCAGACTCAGGATGGAGGAGCAGAGCTCATACTGCTTTGTCCTACGCCCCGAACATAACATCTCCACGTTATCCAGCTCTGATTCAAACCAACTGCCCCATTTCAGTAATGGGGCTGGGAGAGATGGAGAGATGTATCCCACAACACGTCCTCTCTTCGGCAGGCGGAGTGCGGTCTGATCTGCCAACCCAGATGGTTCCTATCAGGAATCATCTCACAGCACAGAACGGAGGGAAATGCCTGTACGTATCACATTATCTCTGCTTTCTTTCCCGAAAGGCAGTGAAAGCCAGCTTAAACTGCCTGTCGTTTTCCTTGTAGCCAGGACAATCTCTCATTTTGTGCTCTGGAAGCAGCAGACACAACGATGCTAGAGCGCATTCTTACTGCCTCACGCCAGCAGAGTGCTGCCCTTCGTAGTGGGCAATGGTTCCCCCATGAAAAACATGGCAGTCGCTGCTCTGAGTGGGAAGGAGGAAGGTGAAGGACGTCTCACTAGACGGTCACTGGCATTCATGGAAGCTCGCTGCCCGCAGAGATGCAGGCAGGAATCTGAGGAATTTCCAGAGTACTCGGCCACGCACCCAGCCGTGCTACGACAGCATCCCTACGGAGCCTTGGGCTGAAACCTGTCCTTCCTACAGACGAAGCCAGTGGGTTTCAGGCTCTGCTTTGAATTAATCTTTCTTCAAAAAAAAAAAAAAAATCTTTAGGAACGAGACTCAGAGCTACACTGAGAGCTATGGATGATCCGTGTTGCCTCCAAGCCCGCTACTTGAGTCGCCTGTTACTGGAGACTCCCAAGGATCCTTGTAAACACATCAAATACCACGGCTGCCTTAAATGGAGAAACTGAACAGAAATTCAACAGCAGTCATGTCTCCAGCAAGTCTGGCATGCTTAGGGACTCCATCTTACCCGGCCTAGTGATGGAGCAGGAATTCATTTTCTCCTTGGAATTCATTTTCTCCTTGGAAGGGTTAAGTTCTTCACCATCACGCTCATTATTCTTGGTAGGTCAGTCACAACCACCTCACCTGGCTGCAAACTCACAGACTGCCCAGCCAGGAGCCTCTTTGAGAAGTGTAACTTTTAACATCTCTTAGCAAAGCAAGCACTCTGTTTGTCTTGGCAGGGAAGACCTGTGTATACACAGCTGGAGAGCTTGTTTTGTCTCTTAGTACAAGTCTGGACTAAACCAAATCTCTAAAGGCTTTGTAAAAATGCTCTCTTTATTTAAAGAATTTTATACATTACAAGATGTCTCCAAAGCCTGCCCCTGCTAAGACCTCTCCTTTCCCTGCCTCTTCCACTCTCTCCCCTACTCCCTCTGCTACCACGCACACAGGGTCGGGACAGTTGGATTTTTCAGTCCCTCCTGACGTTGCTGTATCCAGAAGTTTCTTGAAGAAATTCCCATTTTTCTTTTCGAACACAGCCAATGTCCATATCAACTGATGAATCCCAATACCTCAGATCCCCGTGAGCTGGAAAAGAAAGCAGCTCTACAGATACAGCTCGGGTTTAGGGGTTTAGGGGAAGGAATCTTGCAAGGTAGGGCCTTCAAAGGAGAAAGGCTGTTACCATAAACCCTTCCATAACTAAAGCAATGCATATCTGCACGTGTGTGTGTGCTAGAAAAAGGCAGGGAGAGAGCTTAAAGAATATATAACTGCAGTGCTCAACCACTATATCTGTTTGCAGGAGCGTACAAAGGAGACTGGAACCATGAAAGGTGACTTCAGTAAATGTGTGTGGAGCCTTTTAAAGAGCTTTCCCTTCTCTGCATCCAATAAATGTGAGGCTTAAACCACAGCAGAGGCCTTTTATGGGGCACCTGCACCATTAGGTTCAGTGGATACTTCTGCAACCCAGGGAACGTTGGACAACTTTGTTGAGTTCTGTGGATTTCTGCTGGCCGCTGTTCAAGCAGGGCTGACTGATGCCTGGGCTACCGGAAACCAACTGTTATTCCTATCTCACCCTCTAAATCACGCTGCCAAGAATCCCCAACTTGGAAAAAAAAACATTAAAGGCAAGAGTAGTCCAAACCTTAGACATGGAGTTAAACAGAATTAGTCCCATCTCGGGAAAATGAGAGGCTAGAAAAGCAGAATATTTCCAGGGTGCTTTGATCTTAATCCTGCGAGTTTGCACATCGGCTTCATGTTTCAGTTTCATTTCTGCTCTGTGCCACTCTGACCCTTGCCAAAAATCATATCAGAGCAGTGTCATGAGATGTCCATCTAAGCCAAGAGGAAAGGGAGAAACTTCGTGTCTCAGCCAAAACCTCAGCCATACCCACACTGCCCAAATGTAAATCTGATCTAGCCGCTCCGCACACGTTGGCTGGATGAAATACAGCAAAGCCACATGTCACCAAGAGCCGTATTCTTAGCTGGTGAAAATTGTGGTTCCTAGTGGAGCTGTTTTGATTCATACTGGATGAGCAGCTGGCATCGAACCGCATGAGGTTTACAGTAAACCAGAGTTGGCTTATGTTTCCCTTCAAAACATTTTTACTAAAATAAGGTTCTTTCACGGAAAACCTTAAGTTCTCGTCATAATTTTCTAGGTTTTTCAAGTAAATATAGTGCTAAACCGTAAAAATAATTTTGCAAAGGTTAGAGTATTAACCTTTGGGGTCTCAGGTCCATGTTGATTCAAAAATTATTGGCTGTTAGCATGGGTGACATCATTAGTTTTAATTTTTGATGGTACATGGTATTGACCTCCTTCACCCCAAAGTAATTGCCTCCTGAAGCACACAGGACAGGTCAAACTCAGGCAATAAATTGAGTTGCTGCAGGAATTTGATTCTATAGAGTGAGAGAGGCAGGAGGCTGCAGAAATGGTCTTACTGATAGGGGAGCTGAGTGTTCGCCCGGGGAACTGCTGTCTACCCGTGTCTGACGGAGTTCCTGTGCGAGCTGGCCAAGTCCTTAAACCAGCATTTAGCACGTGGTCCCTAACTGCGTGTGGTCCCTGACTCCTCTGCAGGAGCGGCAGCGAGTCGTACTTGCGGTGCTGAGCAGGATCAGTGGACGCTGAGAGTCCTGCAAGTCCAGCTCAGTGTAACTCAGGATGGGCACCAAAATTAGCTGGCTGTATTGGGTCTGACTGGGATGGAGTTCACTTTCCTCATCGTGGTGCTGTGGTTTGCTTTTGTGGCTAAAACAGCACAGATAACAGCCCAGCGTTTTGGCTGTTGCGGAACAGTGCTTGCACAGCGTCAAGGCTTGCTCTCCAGCTCCAGTCCAGTGGGCTGGGGCTGGGCGAGAGACTGGGAGGGGACACAGCTGGGACAAATGACCCGAACAGACCAAAGGGATATTCCACGCCGTATGACGGCATGCTCAGCAATAAAACCTCAGGGAAAGAAGGAGGAAGGGGGGATATAAGGTGGTTGTGGTGTTTGTCTTCCCAAGCCACCATTACAGGTATGGAGGTCCTGTTTCCCAGGAATTGGCTGGACATCTGCCCGCCAATGGGAAGTAGTGAATCGATTCCTTATTTTGCTTTGCTACCACACACAGCTTTTTCTTTCCTTATTAAACTGACATTATTGTGATCCATAAGTCTTTCTGCCTTCCTTCTATCTTCTACCCATCCCAAAGGAGAAGGGAGTGCCTAAGACATCAGATGGGTCTTTGGCTGCTGGCTGGGGTCAACCCACCACACTGGCACGCTTGAAAATTTTGGCTTACATATCTTTTCCCTTCTCTCTTAGACTTTAGGAAGGGACTGATGGTGTCACCTTCCCTTCATGAGGATGCTGTGGTAAGGGGCTTCCTGGCATTTCTAAGCCAGTCCCAGGCTATCAAGACAAGCAACAGGGAAATACCCAAGACAAAAATACCCTTCTTGTACTCAGCACAGGGGTTTATTGATGTCTAACAAATAGCTACAAGGGGCCACCTTGGGGTGAGGAGGATCCAGAGACATCAAACACCCTTGCAGTCAGTGGGCATTTCACATCCTGCCCATGGAATAACCAGGGATGCCAGGGAGTGCTTTGGGCAGGAGGTTGTCATTACAGGCTCTATCATCAGGCAGAGAAATCGAGCAGAAATTCACATAAAATTGAGTATCTTTAAATATACAACTGCCAATCCTATGCTCTGTCAGTGGTAGTATCATGAAAACGTGTTCCTTACCTCTCTCACACTGGGGCCCGGTGAATCCATAGACACAAGCGCAACGGTTTGGTCCAATGCATCGACCTCCATTCTGACAGCCGTTTTCACAGACAGCTATTTTGAAATGGAAAGAGAGATCAGTGATTTCTGCTTTTAGTGAAACCTCGGTGTGAGACGTGTGGTGCTGGCAGGACTTGGAATGTCACCTGCTTCGTGTTGTTCACCCATCAGGAGTCTCCTCCACACAGTGAACACACAGAGAAAAGTCTGATATTTTTTCCTGGAAAATTACTTCCTGTTTATGAATGAAGCCATTTATAAAAAGGCCATAAACCCTTATTTCATTTGAGAGGATTTCCTGCGCTCTGGAATCTCAGTTCATTCAAGTCAGCATTGGGATTTAAATGTCAAGGTCAAGATGATACAAATGAGAAACTGCAAAAAGGCAAATGTTTAATGTATGACAACAGTGAAATGTGAGGAGAGGAGACTTGTTTGCCATTTAATCCCACGTACCCAAAGCAAAGAAGAACCAGTCGTCTCAGCACGCAAGTATTCCTTGACTTAAAATTAGACCTGCTACCCTTCATTGAAAACCTGCGGTCAATAGTCTAGGACTGAAGTCAAAGGAGTAGGGTGCTGGTTAGGTCCTGGGCTGAGGCTAAGCTAATTGAACAGCACCTAGGAACACTTCTGCACATGACGAGCAATTGCTGGTTGTGACAGATGCCATCAACCTATTAAAATCTCAGCAGCTGTAACAACTAACGAGAGGAGCACCCTTAGGACCCTTCCTAAAGTTCCCGTACAGAGCTTCACTCTCTGAGCCACTCAGTTGCCCAACAACTGGCGCACTGAAGATGAGGAGAATATAATCTCATGAAAGGTGAGGCCCACGGCAATCTCGTACGATGCCTCAGTGTGGCCCTCACTGCTCTAGGGCCAAGCTCGGAGCTGCAGGGCAGCCAGGTACTGCTGCATTTCACAGCCTTCAAAGGTTACACCCAGCTTAGAGCCAAGGACGCCGAAATCTGCTCTGCTGGGACACTGCCAGTGGGACTCTCCATTGTTCCCCACCCTGTCAATGATGGCTTGCCAACATCTGAACCATTATGAAAACTCTACTGAGGATATTATAGGTGGAGCTGGTAGCAGCACATAATTAAGGTTGCCTAGCACGTTCCATTGTAAGCTGTGCTTTGCTGTTACTTATAATTTTCCCAACCTTCAGCTGTTCAGAATGAAATTTTCCATATGGTGTGTCTGCCTTTAGTCAAACTTTTTGGAAAGTTTCAGCAAAAATGAATCAGTGTATTGGGTCAAGCTGCACAGGGCTGTGCTTTCTATCGGTATGCGGAAAGGTGTTGATAACACCCCAGTGTTTTGGCTACTGCTGAGCAGGGCTCGAACAGCATCAAGGCTGTGTCTCCAACATTCCCCCACCACCACCAGTGGGATGGAAGGGGGCAAGATCTTGGGAGGGGATGTAGCCAAGACATCTGACCCAAACCAACCAAAGGGATGTTCCATACCATATGGCATCAGCTCAGATATAAAAACTAAGGGAAAAGGAAGAGGAGGGGGGACATTCATCTTTTATGACGTTTTGTCTTCCGGAGCAACAGCTCTGCATGCTGAAGCCCTGCTTCCTGGGAAGTGGACATCTCCTGCTAATGGGAAGTAGAGACTAAAATCTTGTTTTCCTTTTGCTACCGCACACAGCTTTTGCTTTTTATTAAACTGCCTTTATCTTGACCCACGAGTTTTCTTTCTTTTCCATCTCATTCTCTCCCCACCTGGCCGCCTGAAGAGGGGAGCGATAGAGCATCCAGCCAAGGTCAAACCACCACAATCAGTCACAGCTGAGGATAATTTTAGGGGAATTACAGCATTTTGCTCATCTTTAAAACAATTTTCTCATAGACTTCACTGAGAACTTTAGTGACTCTCACGTCAATACAGGGATTTGAAGTTTACCTGGGAAGTTCCATTTGGGCAGTGATTATTTCAAAATTACTGTGCATGCTTGCTTACGAGACACTTATTAAAGACGGCACCTAAGTTGCTTGGTTGGTAATTCTACAACGTGCATGAGCAGTGATTTAAAATTGTCAAACACCTTTCCCAGGAAACTAGAGGGCAAAACTGAATTTCTTCTTATGAAAGGCATAGATGCCTTGACAAAATAGAAAACCGAGTCATAAAGCATTGTAACATTTCTTTCAATGACTATATTGAGGCTTCCCTATAGAAAGCCAGTGTTGTCTAATCAACAGAACTAAAATTTGAACCCCCCCAAATGTAACCAGGCATAATTTATAATAAAAAAATGTTGGTTGGTTTGGGGTTTTTTGGTTTTCTTCTTCTAATTGAAAGAAGACTTCATTCGAGCTAAAATGAAGGTTTCCCACAAAAAGCCCATTCCCAGAGAATACACTGTTTGTCTAAAACTGTTTACAGAGAAATGATACCTAATATACATATATATTTGTAGATACATATAGTTGTATATATAGAACCATAGAATCGTTTAGGTCAGAAAAGCCCTTTCAGATCATCAAGCCCAACCATTCCCCTAACCCTGCCATCCCACCCCCAAACCCTGGCCCTCAGCACCGCCTCTGCCCGGCTGTTAAATCCCCCCAGGGCTGGGGACTCGACCCCTTCCCTGGGCAGCCCCTTCCAGCCCCTGACAGCCCTTTGGGGAAGGAATTGTTCCCCAGGCCCAACCTCACCCTGCCCTGGCACAACTTGAGGCCGGTGCCCCTCGTCCCATCGCCCCTTCCCTGGGAGCAGAGCCTGACCCCCCCCGGCTCCCCCCTCCTCTCAGGCAGTTGTAGGGAGCGATGAGGGCTCCCCTCAGCCTCCTCTGCTCCAGGCTGAACCCCCCCAGCTCTCCCAGCTGCTCCCCAGCAGCCTGGGGCCCCAGACCCCTGCCCAGCTCCGCTGCCCTTCTCTAGACAAGTTCCAGCAACGCAACGTCCTTCTTGTAGTGAGGGGCCCAAAAATATCTATTTACAGTGAAATCATCTATATATATATCTATATCCCCTAAGGAGAGTGGGCTGAGATTCCAATGGGGCAGCTAATACAGCGATGACATCAAAGAGCACATCAACGTGTGCAAGGTGACCCCTCCAGTCACGAGGCTGCAGGAACACAGCCTTGCCCGTCAGCTCAGCGGCGTTGCAGGTACTTACGCTGCCCGCAGTACGTTCCAGTATAGCCCTTCTGGCAGAGGCAGGACTCCTCATTGCAGCTCCCGCCGTTCATGCATCTCACGTTGCAGGTTTGGACTGTGGAGAAGAGCAAGGAAATGTTACGTGACGATGTCTGTGACGGGAGGGGAAACGCCTCGCCTGTAACGGGCGTTCAAAACGTCCTCGTCTCAGTGCCGAATCTAAGGGTGATGTTAAACGGAGAGGCTGCTGGCTCCCCGTGGTGGGGTATGAGCCCATGGTGTGGCCAAAGGCTTGCTCTTCTACTGAGACAGAATTACCCCAGAGGTGCTTGCAAAAGTAAATGCCGTAGTCTGTTCTTTAGTCCCTAGACATTAAGACATTTTGATTGGTTTTATTTTACATTTTTATTGGGTTTATTGTACATTTTACCTGTACCTGGTAGTACTGAACTGTTCAGATAGGGGAAAGCCATGAACACGATGGGCAGTGTGAAACCAGGAGCCATTTAGAGGATGGAATTCTTCAAGTCCATCTCATGCAGGGCAAGGTATCATCATTCTCTTAGGGCAAACAGTTTTGAGAGTCATATAAACAGACCCCATTCCGCAGAAACCAAAGACACTCATCATTTCACTTCGTTAAGGGATCTACCCCAATTAAACATCTGCAGCTTCATCCTTTCTCCAGGACACCCTGCCACAGCTCACGTGACTGCGAGTGAGGGCGTTTCCTGATACCTCCCTTTTTTTGGTAACTCCATCATTCTAAACGAGTCTTTCCTTTAGGATACTACACTTTGCAAACATTTTCATCCCTTTTTTATTATTCTTTTAGATTATTGCTCCATTTTAAAACCACACTTGTCACATTCTGGGCTGTCTAATCTTTAAAACGCCTTCATATTAAAAGATCTATGAGATGGTTGGGGGGATGGAATTTCTTTGGTAGAGGAAAACCATCAACTTTTTAAGATGTTTCTCTTCTTTTTACAATTACTGTGTGGCCTGATTGGTGAGATTCATTCAATACAAGAGGGGTTTTTTTATGAAATCTGAAAAGAAAAGCACGTATCATCTATTCTTCTATGTTAGAGTCCAGCTTTCGCACTAGATTATGAGACCCTGAATGTGACTTTTGCACTGCAGGAAAACAATAGCAATAAATAAGAGTCGGGAAGTTTTATACTGATGTAGACACAAAGCCAGTATTGCCTTTAACTCTTTCATCACCATTCAGTGCTTGAGGAATGTGGTATTAAAATAGAAGAGCCCAAAAGGGGAGGTTTACTGCTAAACATTGAGTTACAAATACAGGTCAAAGAGTTTTCATTCTTCCCTGAAACGCCCGGAACAACGCATTCTTCCTTTGTAAGATGTGACAACTCAAATTGCAAGTGCCTGAGGTTATAGCAAGTTATGTGAAAACTGTTTTTCGGCGCGTACACCACAGTTCGTGTCTGCCAGGGATAGGAGGGGCCGTGACTTGGCAGCCTGAAGAAGGTGGGGCTGGAAAGTGCCGATGTGAGTGGATGCTCAGCTGTGGCTTGTGTCTTCTCCGTGCATGCAACAGCAGTTCCAAGCAGGGAAAAGCTGGGGCCAGGGCAAGTGAAATGCCTGTCCAAAAGGTAGTGAGACTCAAACGTGTCCAGTAGGGATAATGATATGGTTGACGCCTTGTTCATAGGAAGCCTGAAAGGAAGGAGGAGTGGAACGGGAAGTCTCAGAGCTTTGCGTTCAAAACGCTCGGCACATGTGCTGTACATTTAATCCATGCATTGCTAGTGTGGTTTGAATTAGTCATGATGTCTACTACCCTTCCTATTGCTCTACGGCCAGAGATCAGGCCAAATTTAGATGAAAGCTTAATCATTAAGGAAACGAAGCTTGAGGCTTCAAAGCATTGCCCAGATTGTCAGACGGGAGACCGGTCTCTCTGGGAAAAGGCACTGTTTCCAGCACATGCTCACCCTACACCCCTCACTACAATTAATCAGCCCTGGGAAAGCAATTACACAGAGCAAATCTGGGAGGGCTGCCCAGAGAGAGAGGTAGCTAGGAAGCGTCTGTCTGTCAGAGCTGTCCATCTGTCAGAGCTCTTCCCTACACAGCATCCCGAGCCTCACGTTTAATGCATTCAGCAAGGGGTAAGGTTTAGTGAAGCTGAGAAATTTTGGGACTTCAGGGTCTGGACATAAGAAAAGCCCTGATGCTCATCCAGAAACTTTCCAAGTAATTGGCAAAGACCATTCCTGAGCCTGCACAGAGCAGGTCCCATTCCTGGCTTCTGCCATGATCCCCAAAGCCCCGAGGTCCCGTTGCCACCTGACTTATCTCCAAGGCTGGCACCGTTAGAACCCCCTGCAGACTTGGATCCCAGAAGAACATCTTTCAACCAAGAATTTAAAGGCCTGTTACTCTTTGTCAGGATTTTCCAGGGTAGCAGAGACCAAAGTTCTAGGAAAAAAAAGAGAATGACAGCTCGCCCTAGTTAACTTTTCCCAGGATTAGATTGGATTGGATTAGTTCTACCATTTATTTTAAATGATCAGTGGCTGCAGCTGTAGTGGAGTTTGCAGGCAGGTTTTCTGTCTGCTTACTGACTACTGCTGTCTAAACAGTCACTTGCAAATTACTCCTAAAATATCTTTACTCCCCGAAGTAGGAAACCAAGCTTTTTGTTATGACAGAGAGAGGCAGAGTGGCTTTTATGGCCTCTGGAATGCGCGATTTGTCTGCTTTACCTCCCTGAAGCATTCATGATAAATGCAGATCCAAACATCCCCACAATGAATGCCAGATTTGATGAAGCCCCTGCAGAGGAACCTCTCCCCCTCCAGTGCCTGCTGAAATCCACCCCAGGCTCAGGGGAATGCCAGCTCTGTGCCCAAATGTATATACTGCTTACAGCATTCCTTGCATTCCTGCGTGATTGCTAACATATGGACCCTCACTCCAGAAACTTTTGTGTCTCCAGCACCTTCCCCTCAGCAAAGCACAGGGCAGGTCGAGGGAGCAATGCACACAGAGGCTCCGGTGCTGAGCACTTGCTGGGGACGTCTGCGGGGCTGGAGCACAACGTGGCACTTTGGAATCAGATTCTGGGAATTTCCTTCTTTGAGTCACACCCTGAATGTGGTTTTGAGGTTCGGGGGGGCTAGTTCTCTGGCCTTCGATCAGATGCCTGCAAGCCACTTTATTAACAATAGCTTGCCTACAGATGGGCAAGAATGGAAAATAAATTTCTGGGTTGTCTCTAGCAATGGCCATCTGAGACCTTAAAAGACACTATAAAATCCCATTAATTTCTGCATTTTACATAAGGTTCTAGCAAAATCAGCCTTCTTAAAACAATACTGGGCCACAGCTCTGTTTCTTTGCTTGCAGGATTTTTTTTTGGGGGGGGGGGAGGGGGTGGTGCGTTTGAGTAGTGCCATCATGCATGGGTGGACTGCTTATATAGTCAAATGGTCACCCAGTATCAGCGCCCACATTTGGAGATCCAGAGTGTGGGCCAGCCCCCATTCACACACAGTTCTTGCTTTAGAAACAAGTGAAGCCCTTTTGGGCAGACCTCTTGGCTCGTGCATAGCCTGCGCTGACCCAGGTGGGTCTCCGTGCTGGCTTGGGTGGAAGGGCTTGCTGGACATCTCCATCCAGCCTCCCCACAGATCAGGCTGACCATGACTTTCTCCAGCTTCAAACCCCCCGAGGAGGGCGATCCCCCCCAGCTCTGGTTACCTGTCCCAGCACTGCACCACGCTCCAGCGTCAGAAAATTGTCTTCATGCCTGAAGATTCCAAGCCTGAACATCTCAAGCGGCAACTTGTGGCCGTCTGTTACATGACCCCTGATTTGTATCCAGCCTGGTGTCTACCATAACTCCCAGGTCCTTTCCAGCAATACAACCCAGTGAAAAAGGGGGCAGAGAGGAGCAATAATTCCCTCCCAGAAAGCAGACAGGACCATTATCTACCAGGATTTAGGGAGTGTTTTCTGTGCAGAGCCACGTGCTGCAGGGTAACAGTGGTTGCAAGCAGGATCTGGTCTCGAATATGCCCTGCAGGGATTACCAGAGGGATATGGGAATTGCTTTCTGGATACGTGACTGTCAGGCTGCTGAGTCCTTCATAGTCTGCTTTTCAGAAACCTCAGCCACCCAGTGCTTTTCTCAGAGCTTTTCAGATTTTTGTCCTGAAGGTCTGAGATGGGACAACAAAGCAGAAAAAGCGGCAATGCCATTTCGGCATTCCCAGCTCTGCCAGCTTTCAACTTCATTGTGTCACTGCAGTTTGCTAAAAATGCTGGGCAATTCTCCCCGACATCCAAATTACAGCCTAAGAAAAACTTAATAATTTTTCCATTGGAAAAATAAATAGTTATTTGGTTAACAAAAGCAGTGACAGATTTAATTCCACTCCAAAGAACAGTCGGGGTGGAGGGACTCTTTGCTTAGGGACAGGGTTTAGTGGTGGGATGGCAGGGTTAGCGTAACGGTTGGACTTGATCTTAAAGGTCTTTTCCAAACTAACCGATTCTATTCTATTCTATTCTTTGGCAGCAGCGTCACTATTTGCTGCATCCTGTAGGATTTCTCATACCAAAACAGCAGAAATTGCAAGCAGGCTGCCAGTTTTCTCCAGGTATCAGGGGCAGTGAGGGCCCTTAGTAAAAGCACCACAAGAAATGAAAGTTTTCATGACCATTGCCCAGTTCAGATTAGAACCTGGCTGCCAAAACACAAAATATTTCAGAGATTTCCTTTCATTGTGACTGGGAAATTTTTAAAAGAACACATAACTACTCCGGAGGAAGGAGGATCACCAGCAATGTTCTCTTACCTCCAGCTGAGCCACAGTTGGGAGAAAGTTGTCCATTGGAGCACGTACACATGTTTGGCCGTGAACAAAATCCATCACCGCAAGAGTTCCTGCAAATTGCTGGAGGCAGAGAAGGACACAGTGATTAGCACAGTATGCTACTCTGTGAACTTGCTCGCAGATGGGGTTTTGGCTGCCGAAAGGGTGTGAATTCAGCTCTTTTAAGTACAATAACCTGGGGAGGAAGCTGGGCCACCTCTTAAGGACCCTGGCATGGGCAGTGCAACAGTGGGAAGGACCCACTTGGTCACAGGGAGGTCCTGGAGACGTCCTCCTTTTATCGCAGGCTGTGGCTGGTCCTGCTGCCACATTGCTTTTTCAGCAGCAGAGGATGGGGGAGGCACATTTCGCTACTTCTGCCTGCTAAAAATGTTTCTCAGCAGAGACAAGTGACATTCGCACCGAGCCAGGCTGTTCTTTTCCTTAATTTTTTTCTGTTTCCATGTGGCATTTTGCAGCCCGTGGCTCTGGCATTGAGGAAACTGGCTGTTACTGAGAGAGATCTGTTGAATGCGGGGCTGAGCCGGAGATGCATCAGCAGGATGCCTTCATATCCATCCCCATCCTTTCTTGCCTGGGACCCCTGCTAATCTCTTCCCCTTCCTGTGCCATGGGAGCTAAGAGCATAGCTGGCAGTATCATTCCACCTGTGTAAGCACAGATTTTATTAGAGCCCCATGAAAGTATCTCATCTCTGTGTGTTTTATAAATACAATTACAACACACAGGCCCCCGAGGACCTCCAGCCCAGATGGCATGTTTTACAGTTATGAGAAAAGTCAGCAGACAACCCTGAATGTCGCTAACCCCGCATGCCACTGAGCAGCTATTTGGCCGTGATTTCCTTAACCCTTCGCTGCAGCCAGCCTTAAACTCAAGCCTTGTATCCTTGGTGGGGCATCCGCTATCCATGGGATGGCGAGGAGGATTTTGGGAGCTTTCCTCCCCTTCTGGTGGGGAAAGGAGAGGGCACAGAACCATCTTACCATCACCCCAGGGTGAAGTTGGGTGCATTTAACTTGGATGCATTTAACCCTTGAGCCATCACGCCTCTTTATTGCCCTTCTAGGTGAGTAAAATGCCATGCTCTGGCACGGGTTACTCATCGTGGGCAAGGAGAGATCAACTGGCCCCATTGCTCATAACACAGTAGACACCATTGCCTTTGAGAGGGGAATATTTGCAGCTCTGGGCTCAGCTTTGTACATTTGAGGTCCCAGACAGCTCTGGATTAGGTAACACGAGGCGTTTCTCTCTAAAATGGGCTGAGTTTTAGACTCTGAAGGTGGAATTATGTCTGAAATGTGTGACCTGGATTATGTGGGAGATCCCACTACAGGAGCCCGTTGTTTTCCTAAACTCAAACCCTCCCACTGTCAATTATTTTTAGGAAGTTTCGGAAAAGGGCATTCACATACAATGCCAAGTGTGCTTTAATTTATCCAGAAAGCCAAAATACTGGGCGATACAAGCATCCCGTAGTGCTGTCTGCTATTTTGTATGTGCAGGTTATGGTTAAAATCTCCAGGACACCAGGTATTTACCGTGTTCCAGTATGAAGCACAACCAAATGCAGATACCATTACCCCCATTGTCTCCAATTAAAATCTCATTTGTTTACTCCCGAGCTGACTCTCACTTCTCATGGGAACGTCCTCCAAAGGGCAGGCTCCTTCATCTCCCTATAGCTCCTGCATCTAACCTACAGAAATGCAAAACATCAGCCCCTGAATGGATTTTATAGGTGTATATCAGTGCTTGGGAGTGCTTTACTCCAATAGGGAAGCTACCTGCCAAAACAGAGGTGTGATTTATCTAAATCCGCGCCCTGCTTTGGAGGGCCACTCGAAGAAAGATGCAAATTCCTGCTTGTAGGCACTGTCTCATGACATCATGTTTGCAATGTCAGCATCTAGCTGTTGTTCCAGCAATGGACTAAATTATATCATCTAAACAAGCAGCTCCAAAATAACTTTCTTAGGAGTCACCAATAGCTTTCCTTTGAGGCTAATCTTCCAAAGCAGGCACACAAACTGTCGAGCAACAAGGAACACAGAGGCAATTTGGCAGAAGATAAAAGGCCACGTGCTAAACGGGAGCGATTGCAACCACCCTGCTTTAATCCAGACTAGCAGAGATGAGAACTCCCAGCGATCGCGGCTCCTGTCCCAGGGGATTATGAAATGTTCTGTCATCTGCTGAAGCGCGAGCCGTGCGTTCCTTCCCACACGGCCGTTAGATCCCTTGGCGCCCTTAACAGGAAAATGGATACTCACGGACAATGCACTGGTTCCCTCCAGGCAGCGTTTTCCAGCCGGGGCAGCAGTAGGAGTGGAACCTCGAGCCACAGACATTGGGTCTGAAAATTAAAAACAATTTTTTCCCCTCCGTATCTGTGCAGTGCCACTGGATAAATTCAGCATGTACCAGCGCTGTAGGAGAGCAGTTGAATGACCTCATGTGCGACAGTTCTCTGCCAAACTCCATTCCCCGTGAGTTCGAACCCACCAAAAGGAGCCACCACACCTTATTTTAACCAACTGACTTCTGACGTCCCTGTGAGGAATGCTCTGGGGCTCTGATCTTACAGTGACCCTCTTAGGACCATACAGAGGAGCACAACCAGGTCTACGCTGACACAAAGCCAGGGCATGGGGCCATAGAATCATAGGATGTTTTTGGTTGGAAGGGACCTTTAAAGGCCACCCAGTCCAACCCCCCTTTCCTCAGAGCCCCATCCAACCTGACCTTGAACGTTTCTAGGCATGAGGCATCTACCAACTCTCCGGGCAACCTGTGCCAGTGTTTCACCACCCTCATCATAAAAAATTTATTCCTTATATCCAGCCTGAATCTACCCTCTTCTAGTGGAAAACCATTCAAGTAATTCCTAGAGGCTAGCAATGGGTCAAATGCAAAAGAAACTCAACCTTTGAGATAATTAAAGCCTGTAACCATGTTCTTCTAAGTTGTCCCACTGGCCACTTGAGAGTACCCGCAAGGTTAGACACAGTAGTTGGAGACCTGCATTTCCACGTGAGGAGGGAGAGACCTCAATACCAGACAACCCCAGAGACCAGGCAAGTGAACGTCTTGATAACCCGAACGGGAGGAGGACGTCTGTCCCTTGCAAACGGCGCTTAGCAGTGCTGTTTATGCACAAAGTGGACAAAGTCCTGCTCTTCTTTTCTCACTCTGCAGTTAACAAATTCCTGCACACCCCAACTTGTCCAGCAGACAGGCTCCCCATGGTTTTCTTTGTCCTCATTTGTTTGTTGGATGTCTCAATGTCACATAGCAAAGACAGCAGAAACCCAGCCTGAGCATACACCTCAGCACGGCATTTACACCATGCTGTGTCACGCTACGCATCCATACATGAACGAACAGACTTCCCAAGAAAAATTCCCCAAAAAAACCATGAAAAGCACAAGCCTATGTAATGTTCATACTCCTGCGACATTGTCAGGTGTGGCGTCACGAGAATGCAGCCCCTTGCAGAGATGCCAGGGCTCTAACACCAGATCAGACAGATGTGGGAAGGCAGTAGAGATGGAAGCATAGAAGGAGAGTTGGACCTTGCCTGAACCCTGGCCAGCCACCCTCCAACCTCTTCTTGGAGGTTTGCTGAGGGATCACGTCTTGTAGAAATGCATGAGAATTTGAAAGTCACCAGCGGAAGAGCATACACTGGAGGTTTTCTAGGGAGTAATAATCCCTGTTGTTAAAACTCTGTGCTTTATTTTGGGGTCCGAGTCTCTCTAGCTTCTACTTTCAGCCACTGGATCTTGTTCTATGCTTGCTGGATTAAAGAACCATTTGTTAACAGTCTCTTGACCTAGTAGACCTATGTAGGTTGTTACATCCCCTTTTAAATTTTCCCTTGTGATAAGAGAAGGAAAATGTCAGATTAGTTTGTCAGGATCTATTGCCCAAAATTTCTAGATCCTCATTCTAGTTGTTACTAAGCTATACATCAACCACTTCAGCAGATTGCCTGGGGCTGGTGGTAGTAACTGTCATCATCATTGCACAGACAGGATGGGATTACGTGAGTGAATCAAATCTGGCATTTTCTGCTATGCAGCTTGGAGTATTTCTGAAACACAGGAGGTTCCACCTGAACATCAGGGAACACTTTTTCACTGTGCAGGTGACTGAGCATTGGAACAGGTTGCCCAGAGAGGCTGTGGATTCTCCATCCTTGGAGATACTCAAAAGCCAAGTGGATAGTCTTAGGCTACCAGCTCTAGTTGGCCCTGCTTGAGCAATGTGGTTGGACCAGATGACCCCCAGAGGTGCCTTCCAACCTCAACCACGCTGTGATTCTGCAAGTCTATGTTCACTGTAATTAATTTCATTGTGAAATACAACTCTGCAACCATCAGCATCTCACAGCTACCCATAGCAATATCTCCAGCTATATGGTGCATGGGAGCGAAGGGAGAGATTTGGCAGACTGGAGCAACAACAATATCTGATTTTTAAAAACTCCAAAAGAAGTGGTTGATTTGGTTGGGGTTTTGTTTATTCTGAATAGGAGTTGATTCATCCCTCATCTTCAGCTAGATCAGCAAATTCATTTCATTTTCCAGGGAACAGCATCTTTTTATTTCCCCATTATTCTGCCACCAGCAAGGAAAACGGATAAGGCAGGTACTGTCTCGGCTTCCCTCCATTCCTTTAAAACAGCATCCCAACCCTTGCATGGGGCTGCGCAGAAACTGCTTTGACCATGGATGTTTCTATTTCCATCCCACATCATGAAGTGCTTACTGCCCAACTTGCCCTGCTCGTCCTCCCTCAAACCCCCTCTGTTAAAGTAGGTCTGCCATTAGCCTCTTGTCCTGAACTTGCCTTTGTTCCTGCCTGGAAGCTTTCCCCGCGTGAGGATTTTTTTTTAGGATTTTCTTCATCTGGTCACCATTTTCAAGTCCCTGCAACAAGCCAGTAGTGGTAAGGTGGAGGGTACTAGGATGGCTGAGCACCCTGGGCACTCTGTAAGGCTCATCTACCAGATTCCAGTTTGGATTTTGGCAAGAACCTGTAGTTCTTTTAGGGCAGAAGACCCTTTTGTGGCTGGCAGAGGATAGTTGATCCCAGAACACCTTGAATCAGTTACCCAGGCATAGAGAAGTCTTCCACCTTTAGCATGGACGCAGTAGACGCAGAGGAGACACGCAGAAGACATGCAGCAAAGGCAAAGCACAGATACAAGACGTGCAGAAGACGGGCAGCAAACACGAAGCAGACACACAGCAGATAGGCAGCGGGTACAGAGAGGATGCGCGGCAGATGTAACAGCGACCCAGCGCACGTACAGCCGTCACGCTGACGATGTGCAGAGCACATCCAGCAGACATAAAACAGGGACACGGCAGAAGTGCAGCACATGTGCAGATGTATACAGCCGACGCGCTGCAGGTGTACCTTCCCAAAGTGGAAGAAGTAGAACGCTTTCCCATGGAAAAAGGAACCGGGCAGCGTTTGCGTTAACGACAAAAACACTGAGCTGGACTGAGAGCAAACTCGAAGGAACCTTCTACTAAGCAAGGATGCTCCCATGTAAAAGCAATCTTAGCTTCTACTCTTCACAGTGACTAGAATATCCTCGAGCAGCACAGACCATGTCAAATGACTTTCTGTGCAATGTAGGGTGCTGCTCTGCTTCCCAGTTCTCGTTTTCCCAGAGCACACGGCAACCCGTGTAGAAAACCAGTTACCACAGCTTCTCTATGTGCTGCATTTGCCCAGCGCTATGTAGAGCCCCCTTCACCAACCCTGCAAGGAGTCAAGGGCTCTGCTAAAATAATTTGGTGCTGTGGTTGGAGGTGGAGAGTAAATCTGTGTTTTGATTTCAAAAGCGCCTGCGTTTTCCAAAAGCCCGGGCGTCTGTTGCTTCTCTTGTGCTTAGAAGCTAAAAGGAGACCTTGGATGCAGAGCTGTTTCTGCTGGTATGGATTAAGGTTCCCTGCAGATGGGGGAACATCTTGGGTTGCGGTTCCTGGTTGCATCAGGTTGGATGAAACACAAAGCTAGCCAGGATTGCCACCGACAGCCAAGTGCAAACCTCCCGTCAGCAGCAGACATACGTCTGTGCTTGGCATTAACTGGGAGGTCCTGTAAAGCCTAAGTTTCAGCCCTCAGGTTCCCAGCGTGCTGGCTGGAGGGATGGATGATCTTTTTTTGATACAAGGCTCTCCATGCAATGTGTAGGCAGCCCAGACAACTCACAGCCAGGCACCAAATACTGCAGTTTGGCTTCTACTCAAATCTGTTTGCTGGTTCCCCCCTTTTCAATGCACAGATGTGAACAGCTACGCAAGGAAGCCATTAACCTTAGTACACAAATGGTCTTCACACCCTGGCCTCAGGCTACTTCAAGCCTTGTTGAAGATTAAAGAATATTATATAGCCATTTCATCAGGCAAAAAAGAGGGCTTTTTTGGTCAAAATCAGTGAAGGAAGAGGTACGTGGCATCAATCCCATAGGCTAAGAGAGAAGTAGAAGTCGAATGAAATTTATAATAAAGTGGTATTTTTAACTCTGCGGGCAAGTACCACCTCTTTCTAAAAGAGTCAGCTGAGGATTTCATCAAGCTCCGTGCAAGGACCCTGGGAGAGGTCCTGGGTGCCCTGTTGCACAGTAGGCTAAACTACAAGATCACCATTGTTCCTCCCAAACCGAACCTTTATAAGCATATGCTAAAAATTAGCAGAGTTTCAAAACAAAGCATGGGGAGAATCTATTTTGAATGGGTTGAAATTTATGGTGTCACTGAAATGACCCAGAGGGAGAATGAAATTAGATTCCAAAGCAATAGCTCAATAAGGAGGACGCTATTTTGTAAGAAAAAAGTAACATCTTCAGCAAAGTTGTGACAAAAATGCTTTTTAAAATTACTAGCAGTTATCTCAATCCTGGGAAATACAAACTGGACACCCATGTTTGTGGTGAAGAGCTCCTAAGAATGGGAAGGTCAAGGTTAGAGGAAAAATCATTTAAATTCAATAAACTTGCCTACAACACTTCAGTTATTACAGATAATCCAAATCCACAGACATTTCAGGACTATCAAGAAACTTCATAACAATCAGTCCTAAATTAGAAATCAAGAGGGTTTGAGGTTGTGGTTTTTTTTTTTTACCCTACTCATTCTCAGCTTTGCCTCCTTGCTAGCCAGCAATAGCAAGGAGGTCTTATCCACCCACGATGCCATCCTGGAGAGACATAGCTGTACTGCTGAGATGGTGCTAACGCTCCTGTGACTTTTCCTTTGGGCGTTGGAGCCATGGAGAGCTGACATGTTTGTGCCAGTCCTCTCTAGCAATGCTTTTGGGCAAAGGCCTGCACTGCTGGTCCACCCCCATGGTTCAGCTGATGCAAAAATAGAGCTGCCGATGGTAGATCTTCCCTTATCACCTTCTGTGCAGCTCAGGAAAAGGCTGAAAGAGCTTGGCTGCTAAAGAGAACTACCATAATGGAAGTGAATATGGCCAGAAGAGCGATGCTAGGAAAGGACAAGGGGAAAAGCAATGCTGGCCATAGCACTGTCTGTCCACTTTAAATAAACAATAGGATTAGAGAGATAAGCACGGACAAAGTAAGCATGAATTTCAATTGATGGCACCAAATACTGCCCGCCGGCATTGCCTCCATCTGAGAATTGGGAAATGCCGGGAAAAAAAACCCACTGGAGCAGAGCTGTGGCCATGTGATGTGAAAATGCATGGCTGTTAGCAAGAGAAGCTTTTCTCCCAAATCCACAATGGAGTCGGAGGCATGAGCAAGGACTGGGAGACAGTCCACACCACAAGACTGCCCGCAGGCTCGGGGTGCCAGCCCGCCTGTGGGGTCAGAACACAGGCGGCATCTGGCTGTTGCTGCAGCAGCCTGTTCCTGTTAGCAGCCTGGGAAAGACAGCCTAGAGCACGGAATTGTTGCCTACAAGCTGAGCAAGCAGCCGAAAAGGATGCGGTCCTGCCAATTATTGTCAGATGCCTAAGGTGACCAGAGCAGAATTGTACTCGCCGTTAAAGGTAGGAGAAGGCAGCCAGAACAGCGTGTGAAGTCCAGGCTGAGCATGCTTTGCAGACCCAGAAGCTAGCCGAGAACCAAGCCAAGTCACCCTGAGCTTCCTGCTCACCCACAGCTACGTCCTCAATACACACACGTGCCCACAGGTCTTTGTCTGCTCATCCAGCCACGGGAGAAAGAATACCCAGCTGGAATGAACTCTCCAAACCTTCTTCAAAAAGCTCTGCACAGTCCCTAAAGGGTTGATTTGTGTAATAACTGCTGTGTCCTGCAAGGAGCACTTCTCCTGCCATCCAGCAAGACCCACAGCTAATGAACCCTTGGCTACACGCAGCGCGCACTTTCCAGACAGCAGGAACAGCAGCCCGGGATTTGTCTCCCCTGTCACAAGTAATCAGTGTACCTCAGTTGTCACTGGCCTTCAGAAGTGGTATTTCCATTCCTTAAATTAGAGGAAGACAGGAGTGAATGAAAATTGGTGGCTTGCCAGGGCTGGGGTAATTCTCAGAGATGCTCTGGTCTGGACAGAGATTGCTCCCTGGCTGCTCACATGTTCTTCTCGCTGGCCTCATCCAGGGGGATTCAACATATTAATTCAGGAAGAATTCACTGTAGTTCATTACTTTGGGCCAATTTCCTGCTCTTCTCACCAAGTGGAGAGCTTCGCCCAGTGCCTGAGATTCCCCAAGCTGTGGCCCTGGAAATAGTCTGCTTTGGTGCATGCTCAGTGGTCCAGCAAACGCTTTTCCCAGCTCATCGCTTTTTTTTGCATTTGCCTGGAAAAGTTTGGGTTGGGTATCTGCAGCCTGAGCATGGGGGCCCTTTTCCTTATTTATCACAGTCATTCTTCATTTCCCTCTTTGATACAACCTAAAGCTTCTTCCTGCTGGGTGAAAACAGGTCCTCAGTGCTGCGACTGTCTCCTGAGCGCTACTTCCCAAGATATTCCCTGTTCAATGGCAAAAGGAGTCTGAGCTACAAGGGTCTGGCCAGGATCTGCTGCACTGGGCAATGGTTCTCTGGACCAATTTGAGTCTCTCATAAGGGCAGAGATGCCAACACTTTACATCTCTTGCAGGTCATCTCTGCTCTCTTTAGGATGATGAGAACAAGTCAAGGTTTATAGAGTAGATGCTCTCCAAAATTCATACTGCTTCGTTTTTTGTAAACTTAAGACTTTGTTAACAAAAGTATGGCTTGTACTTTTACCAAGTTCCAGATGTAAGTCAGGCAAGCAACCAAGCACAAATTCCTTTTTCCCCTAAGTGTTTCAAACAAAACACTCAGTAAAAACCACCCTCCTGCCCTGCCAAAGTACAACCGTGCAGGCTAGTAGTAGGGCTGGAGCCCAGTGTTGTATGAAAGGCTGAGCAGCAACTTTCCCACCAGCACACGGGATCAACACCTGGTGATTTCACCTGGGGATTTCAGGATGAGAAGCATCACAGCTTAAACTACCCAGCCACAAACCTAATGATCAAAGAGAGAAGAGACTGAATCTGTGCTACTGCTCCTCAAAATAGGTGGGACAGATTCATCATAGGAGAATCCACAACTGCAGCAGACCACATCCTGGGCTAGATTGGGAGAAGCATGGCCAGCAGGTCCAGGGGAGCTATTCCTCCCTCTTCTGCTTGAGCACAATCTGCTAATTTCAGGATTCTATTAAGCTTGCCCAATCTCAATTTTTCCTCTGCTCTCCTCTTTTCTTATGTATCTTGAGAGACATGAAAATCTCTGCTCTGTGCACACATCCAGTTTGGGGTGCAGCAATTCTGACAATTTGTATGGGATGAATGGAAACACATCGGCTTGCTTATAGTCTCTACCTTCCCTATCCCTTATTTTCAGGTTTTTTTTCCTGTCTTCAAGTTTCAGCTTAGAAATATTTATGGGGAAATCAAGTCATCCAGCAACAGATTTGGCCAATTCTCAATGCTCTTCTGGTTGTTCAGCATTAGGAATGGCCATCAGCCCAAATACTGCTCTAGGTTTCCCCAAACCATTCAGAGTTACCCTTTGCTGTAAATTCACCAACTCAGTGACAATCCAGCTAATTCCAGGGTAGCAAGGATTTGGTACTACAAAAAGGAGGGCCGTCTGCTACCCACAGAAGAGCTATTTTAGGGATGAGACACAGAGGTTGCTTTTTAGATTTGCCCCCCTGCAGCCTATTCTCTTATGATCAAATTCACACCTGCACAAAGAGTCAAATAAGAGGAATTTGTTTCAATATCACCACTACATTCTCTAGTCTTATATGACTTAAGCACGTGGCTTTTCCAGGGACAACAATCCTACCTCTCCATCAGAGCTGGAATTTTTTCCTATAATTCAAGATTCCTTTAGGTTTTGATCTTGGCCTCTTTGCTGAGCCCCAGGGATCATCTCTCACAATAACTGGGGAAAACCATTGCAGGCATCGGTCACCGTTGGTCTCAGTGGAGATCACCAAGGGGGACAATAATTACTGCCAAATGTGATGGTGGTTTTTGGTCTTGCATCTCCCCACCCAGAGGGATTTGGGATTGTGTCATGGCATGAGAACAGATTCGAAACAATGCTGACTTTTGGGTCCTTGGCCTAAAGGGAGGACACAAATATGCTCCCTAGTTCTTGATTTACCAGATTCCTCAAAGATACTTCAACTATTTATTTAGGCAATTTATCAGTTTTACAAGTCGATGTTCACTGCATACATCCCCAGGCCTATATATGTTCATGCAATGGATACAGGTTGATAAGTAATTTGTAAAGGAGAAAGCAGAGCAATACCACTGGAGAAGCCATTCCTAGCCAGGCAACCCCTGTTTAATATAAGAATATCAACTCCATCCTGCCAAGGAGATGCTTAATTTCTCCCACCTGAAACATCATCCTCTTGTTCTGCAAAGCAGCCCAGCATCTGTTTAGCTTTTAGGAAGGAGCTCACGTCCCAGCAATTTCAATTATTTTTGGTTCTAAGAATGCGGCTTTAAAGGTGCAGAGATGCTAACCGTTAGCACCAGTAGAAGTCACACACCTTAAAACTGCTAGCAGCCATTTTGCTGGGTAAGATCGCAAGCACAAATGAATTCAGAATTCAGCACATCCTGAAGTTCTTTCCTGAGCTGAGCTATGGATCGCTTTCCTAAGGCTCTCAGCAATACCTGTAAAACATGACTCTCATACATCTGTGGCAATGGAAACATTTTTCTCTGATCTCACCAAAGCCCCGGACTTAGGGCATCTCTCACATTCCTGCTGGAGACCCTTTACCTTCCCTGGCCCCTGGAGCACCCCAACCTCCATCCCCAGGGATAAAGATGGTGTGAACTGATGCACAGCTCCCTCCTGAGCAAACCCAGACAGCATTACTGAGCACTCAAAGGCCTGGGAAGCCTTTCTCAGCCATATGAGGATGGGCTGGGAGAGCTGGGTTTGTTCAGCCTTGAGCAAAGGAGGCTCCGAGGGGATCTCATCACCACATCCCAGTACCTAAGGGGTAGCTACAAGGAAGATGGAGACTCCCTTGTCACAAGGAGTCCCATGGAGAGGACAAGTGGGAATGGACACAAGTTGCTCTTGGGAAGATTCCCATTGGACATGGGAATTTTTTCTCCATGAGAACAGTCACCCATTGGAATAATCTCCCCAGGGGAGGGGTTGACTCTTCCACATTGGACACTTCTAAGCCTCAGCTAGACAGGGTGTTGGGACATCTTGTCTAGACTGTGCACTTGCCTAGAAAGGTTGGACCAGATGATCCTTGAGGTCCTTTCCAACCTGGGATTCTATGATTCTATGATCTCTCTCATTTGTGCTGGCCTGGTCTCGGCTTGAGCCCAGACTGAGTAGCTGGGACTCGGAAGACCTTGACATAAGATGCTCAAAGAAAGCTGAGCCTTTCAAGCACCTGAATTCAGCTGAGGATCTTCCTCTGCATCTCTCCTTAAGGAAACAGGGAGGGCAAGGAAGAGGTGGAAGAGTGCATTGCTTACGGCTGCTCCTCCTAGAACCAAGGAGGGGCTCTGGACAGGAAAGATGGGTTGAAGTGAACAGAGACGACTTTCTTGGTTATTTTAGTTAAGAGAAAGGAAGCCTTAAATTCAGTAGTTATTTTAATCTCTGATTTTATATTTTAGTTATTTTTTCCTAGAGAATGGATGACCTGAAACTAAAGATAGCCTTGATATCTAATTTAGCACTTTCTTTAATTAACCAGGACAATGAATGATATCAAAATATATGCCTTTTAACTGCGCAATTAGGTACTTTCAAAGTTACTCAGGTATTTACTGTTTTCATTTTTATATTATTAGAAAAAGGGAAGAAATTAACTTATTTTTTCCAGAAGGTTATTATATTTCTACTTCTAATACATGTTAAATTGTCTTTGAATGGAAATTGAAACAGCATTAAATGGGCCTTTTTAATGTTTGATGGTACTTCTCCTGTCTCTGTGCCCAGGGCTGAATTTCCTACTGTAATTCAGAGCAGAGGCAGCTTTGGGTGCCTGGGGGACAAGGCCATTGCAAGTACAGAGATGCAGTCTTGAAAGATTACAGATCTCTACAACAGCCCCCTTTCCTTCTCCTGCCCAGATGCAGCCATCAGCAAGGTCATCAGTAAGGGGATGGAGCAAGAGACAATGAAGGGAAATCCATCAGGGACCTCTAGATCCCCGGTACAAAACTGCAGCCCTGGCTCAAAAATTCTCCTCACGCTCAGGCAGAGGTGTCCCAGGGCGCCTTGCATGCGTGGACTCCAGATGTACATAAAAAGAGAAAAAGCCAAGCTGAGAAGGTTCCCTGGCTGCCACCAAGGTGACTAGCTCACACCAAAATAAATCTCTATGCTTACAACAAAGTACTGCCCAAGTTTAGGTGACCCGAGCCATGAAAAGCTGACTCCAGGGTCAACACTTCAATTTTAGCTGAAAATTATGGGGGAAAAAAGAGAAATGGAAAAAAAGATCTTAAAAGATGCATGATTATTATTCAGTTTCATGAAAGGAATGGAGTAAAATGCAAGGAAAGTCTTACAAAGACTGTATAGGTTTTGGATTCCATCTACTGACATTAATGCCAAGTTCAAGCCCAATAATGTTTACAATTATTTTTTTTTTTTAGCAAGGGAGGGGTCTATAAAATCTTCTGTTATACACCGTTTCTTTATCAATAATACTATTTTCTCCCCTTTATTCAGATCCTCACACATTTATATGACTGATGGTAGGGAAAATCTTTGTGCACATTTAAGTTTAAATCCTATATGTCAGCAAGGCACCATAGAGAAGACTTTCCTTTGAAAAAGAGTAAAAATGCAACTGATTTCCAGGAACTGCTTAACACTTTCATTTGGAAAGCAGCATTACCAACTCTTCCATTTTTTTTTTCCCCCCTAAATTCTGAAATAAATCAAAACTTCAAATCCAGTTCTTAAAACTTCCAAACAAAACCCATATAACCCATTAACTTCTACGCCAGATAATCTTTTCCCATGCCAATACTTGCCTTCATGTTTCTTGCCAATAACAAGAGAAACCAGCCTAGGCCAGAAGTCCAAGATCAACCATTTCACAATATAAATCAAGACACAAGGAAAATTTAGGAACAAGAGTCTTAAGTCAGAAGTTTCCAGCTACTGCCTTAATTTTGTTCCTTCTGTTGTTCATAGTATTTAGCCTCTGGCTTTATGAACAAACACCAAGCTTTACATGTGTGGAGTATGTGGACCTGGAAGCAGCAGAGATGTGCTCAGGAGGTGACTGGATCATAGTGACAGAAGCTCCAGTTGCACCTTTACTGAAGCGATGTACACTCACTCTAAACCCAGCTTTAGCAAGCCTTGGAGCACAGAGACCAACATCTGGCCAGGCCAGGAACACGGTGGGAGAAGGCAGGAAAGCTTTGCTAGGGTTCAACCATGCTCTTCCCTGCCGTGTTCTTCCTCATCATTTCTAAGTGGAGATGCCCCAAAGCTACCTCCTTGAAGATGGAGTCCTCCATGCATCCATGAACACCCATTTCACCATCTCGTAAGGAAACCAGTACATAGAATAAAATAGAGTATTTCAGCTGGAACGGACCTACAACAATTATCTAGCCCAACTGCAACGACACGTGGGCAACCACAAACAGCACAGCCCATTTCAGACAGCAATTTTTAATAAGTACTGGAGTCCTGTTGGCACTCTGGCTATACATGCCTGTAGTTTCAGCTGGCGTAGTGGGTGACATACCCCACAAATTTGCTTTTTTAAGTATTTAAATCACCATAGTTACGGGGTCTTTTTCACAAGCAACCCACACGATCAGTAGGGCAGAGCCTGGTTGCCTAAACTACAGGATTAAGTTAAGAAATGGAACATTTTAGCTTCCACTGCCTCTTAGTAGCACCTTGATTCTTACTCTAAACAATTTTATCTTCAAGGGAGTTTTCTACAACTTCAAGGCCAAGAAATCAATTTTTTTATAAGGAATAAAAGCTGAGTTTCTGCATTTAAAGGCCTCCACTCTGGGACTTTGAGGAAATCAATACCTCTCACCAGATTTACAGTAGCAGCAGAGATGGTAACACTGCAGAAAAGATTTGCTGACTCCCACTTAGGGTTTATTCCTTTCAACAAAGTCAACTTAAAACATTATGCTTGAACTTGGCAGAGGCAGAATCAGGACCTGAATCATGAAACGTCTGACAGGGCTGGTTGTATTCTGGGCATCGGCTCTTTTTAAAGGCACATGCATCCGATAAACCTAAAGCGAGAGTGAAGAAAATGACAATTGCTGCTGGTCCAAAAAAATGCTTTTGTAATTCCTGTACTAAGATGCTTGTGGAACTGCAACGTCAGGGATGGAGTCAGATTAAAATGCTGATGGAAATCTGCTCTCTGTGCACATCTCGGAGCAAACTGTGAAAGTGGTGAAGCTCATCTCTGCTATGTCCAATCTCCCCTTGACATTAAACATCATCCCAGTGTCAGCTCCAGTTTAAACTGGTGCCACATGGCCCAGAATCATGGCTTTCCCTCTCCACTGCATCTGAGCTTCCAAGCTTAGGGTGGTGGATGGAGAGTCCATCTACACCCCAGCAGCTCCTCCTCTGCGGGTGTTTTGCAGTTGCAATAGGCCTTTCCTCTCCATACCCCAGTGACAAGTTGGAAACTAAGAAGGTGTCAAAAATCTACGTGAGAGCAGCTTGGAAACTCCTCATATTCCCCGTTCCCCACAATTAATTTAGACACCTCTCTGCCTTTTTGTGCAAGTCAGAGCAATGGAAGAGGTATGACAAATGCCTCCCCTCTTCATCCATCTTCTCAATTGCAGTGGCCATTTCATAATTAATGGGCTTGACATAATTAGTTGTATTTAAAGCCAAGCTATAGCTGAGCCTTTATCCTTACTTGAAAAAACAGGCAGCCGTGAACTTACAGGAAATCACGCTGCCAGCAAACAGCTCAGCCGGCCGCAGACTAATCATCTTTTCTTTCCCCTTTGTTAAACACATTCTTGCTCTTGGAAACTGTTCAATAGTTCATTAAACTAATAATCCCTTTCAAATCCTGCCGCATAAATGGATTTGTCAGTGCTGTTCCTTTCAGGAGACGGTCATTTTAAATTGTCTCTATTTTAATGAGTTTAAGGACAGATTAAATCATGGCTTTGGCTGTGATTTATTGCTCCACATTATTAATTATTATTTGTAAAAGCATTGGTGAATAACGGGCTTGTTTATTTTGCATTTATTTCATGCTTTGCATGTATTTCATACTTGCCCCTTTATTCAAGGAGATGGACATGGGAACAGAGCTCCAAATAAATACGTTTCCAGCAGAAACATATACAATTTTTCCTCCTGCAATGCTGCAGCCTCTTTTACCAACAAGACATCTACAACTGCCCTCATGCACAGCCAGTTCACTCCAGGCATCAGCAAGGAGAGCTTGCGTTGGCCACGGAGCTGCTAGAGAGCTATTTCTTACTACGAGCTCTATGATATTAAATTATTTTTGTGTATTTCTATTAGGACTAATGGGCTGAGACTGCACCCACAGTAACTTGCCACCAAAAGAGCAGATAGCCTGTGCTGCTTGGGCTTACTCAAGACTTTCCTGGGAAGTTATTTGTGCTATGTGTAGGAGTAGAAGGTATCTCAGAGAAAAGGAAGGAAGGAGCACCGAATACATCCAGGTATTTGATTCTTCCAGAATTGGTAGAAGTTTCCCTATAAAGACATCTGGGCCACACTTCTCTGTGTAGTTCTGGTGTGATTCTAATTTCTTGCCCAAATTGTGATAGAACACAATTTAGAGATGGATGGAATTTGAGGTTCCACCCATCCAAGAAAAAAAAGGAGGCACATACAAGAATAAATGGTAGAGCAAAAGCCAGATGTAGCTTGTCAAGGTAGGTGACTGTCCTTCGAGTCCTTTAATGTGTCTGTCATATTCCACTTTGGGAGCAAAAGTATTTCTGCCATGGACAAAAGGATCTGCAAATGGCATGTTAACATGCTGAAAGGTTTTAAGATCTAGCAGGACAGAAGGTCTCAAGCAGAGCTTGTGAAAGGAAGACACCTACTAACTTATGTTGGGAACACAAGTTATTTCAAGGAACAAATAAGCCCTGGGCTACAGAAGGTTTCCACAAAGGAGAAGAGGAAGCAGAAGTTTGGATTCTGCACTGCATCGTCATTAGATCTAACCAGCAAATCCTCAAAATCTGTTTGTCCACTTCCTCCCACTCGGAAGGATATGCAAAAAACTTCTGAACATTCTCACAGAAATCAGAATGTTCAGGGTGGTGGCTGGGGGTGGTGGCCCAGGGCTCCCCAGGGAAACTGCCAGTTCAAGCCCATGTGATGCAGCTAAGCTTTGCTGTATTTTAATTCCAGTTCTATTTAAATTCCTTTCACGCAAGCCTCAGAACCAAAGAAAGTCGCAGAACTGAAGATATTTCAGATGAAAGTTGAATTGAAACTGGTGTCTCCCTCTGAAAAAGAAAGTTGTGGGTCTCCAAAAGCAAACGCCAAAGCAAATATTTAAAGTGGTGTCATAAACTATTGAAATAGACACCACAGATAAAGGCATTTAGAGATTCTGATGCACATTTAGAGGTGTGGCATTCTAGAATAGATGATTCTACAAATCGCAGTAGTCCAGATAAGCCACTTGCATGCCCACATTGTAAAATAACATCAAATTTACAAAGACAACCTTTACATTTAAAGTTGCACCAAGAAAACTCACTGTTCATTCAGTTCACTACTGCAGTGCTAGTCTGTGAGTAAACCAAACCTTAAACTACGACTTATCTGATTTTCCCAACTAGAGTGTATCAAACACCGTTAAATTTCACAGCAGCACAGAATCCTGATACCTTACGGCAGCAAAACCCAAGGGAAGATGTTGATGACTGCAACTCTCTGTAATTATTTCAAGGCAGAGCATAAAGGATAAGGGACTGCGCTGTTTGGACAATCTACAACAAAAATTACGGGGTCTGTGGCGCCGCAGGAGATGGCTTTCACCGGCTGCCAGACCCACCTACAGCATTGCAGCTGGTGACATCTGTAGCTGCTTTCTAAGCCCAGCAGAACACTACTTAAAACATCACTCTTCAATAGATCTCTCATCTCAAGTGGTTTTTATCTGCTTGTAAAATAGAGATTTTTTTAAAGAGAGGGGTTGCTGAAGGGCTAGAAATCCTGAAGGAGAGATTTGGACACAAAACCTAGGAGACTGGCAGGGTCACTTGACACGGAGCATGGGAAGCGCCTGGGGCAGAAGCTCCAGCCACTCTCAATTTTGCCAGCTCCCCCGTGTTGCCCACTACAATTCCCTCCCTTGAAACAAGACTGTTCTCCCAAGGGCCAAGAAACAATGATTCTTCGGTTGTCTTAAATTACAGTTGCACAGACCTTGCACTGGTCCCAGTGGGTTTTTTGTCTTTTCCTACAGCAATTGCTTCAGAGGGCATGGGGAAAGCAGAAGAGAAGACGACGGAGGTAGCAGTGTGGTCCTCAGCTCCCTGCAGGCCTGTTTCTGATCCTGCCTCGAACTTACTGTGTGGCCTTTAGGAACTTACACAATCGATAATTTGGTATTACTTTACTTAAATATTGGTCCACATCTGAGACTTTTAAAGTAGAGAAGGGTTTTCAGAAGTAATTCCTAACTTGGGAATCTGGGCTTCATTTTTAAAATGCACTTGGGAATTAGACCCTTCAGACTCACCAAAAGTCAAAAGGATTTAAGCTCTAAGTCATTTTTGAAAACAGGATCTCGTCACCTAAATCCCTGAGTGCCATAAGACCACTGGACACCAGTGACCTTCTCTCAGGTCCTGGGGGGAATGGAAATACTCAGCATTTCCTTGCTCTGCCTTTCCTTTCTCTTCACAGGGCTGCGTGAGAGCAGATTATCCATGCACATGCCAACTCCTTCCAATCCTTTCTATCCCCATTACAAGCACAGTAATCAACCACATACAGCCCTGGGCAGCCCAGCTGAACAAGAGTCTCTGGATCTGGCAGACTGTCACCCCATCCTTTTCAAGAAGTGGCCTTCATCCCCCTTAGTCATAAAGATTTGGATGTTTTATCTGAGGGATGATGGACTCAAATTGAGGAGCATAGCAAAAGTACTTATGGGTCATATTGGGGGAGACGCAGGGATGTCCCTACCCTGCGAGTGAGCTAATGGCTGCTTTGGGCAGCTAGTTTTGAGAAGACCAAACCCCCAGGACAGTTGCTGTCCATCTTTTCCAAATCCGCCGTAGCAGGAGGGAGTGGCCACACACGTTTGAATTCCAAGAGCAGATGCCGCCAGCCCCACGGCCCTGCCCCTGGCAGCTCGACGGCCAGGCTCCGTGTTCCAGCTCCAGCCCAAACACGGCACACTTGACTGTCTGGGCTGAAAGCACAGCACTCCATCCCATTCAAGAAGCATTCCCCAGCAAGTGCCGGAGGACTCTGGCACAGCCCAGGCTTCGCGCGCGTATCACGTTCTGCTCTGATTCTGCCCACTGACACACGAACACTTTCCAAGAGCTACAGCCAGGCAGACTTAAAATAACCCAGAATCAATGCCGGGGCCAGGAACCATCTTGAGAGCATGCAAATACAGCTGAGCTCCAGCACAAGCTTCAGGATTTTCTAGCTGAGCCCTGTCTCCCTCCTCAGGTGGAAAATGCTCACAGGTCAAGCTCTCGCACCGATTTGTCTATAGATGAGACCACAAGGCACAACTATGCAGCGCAACAAGGGACGTAGTGTCTGATGCCTTCCCGTTAGCAACAATCATCATTTAAAACCAGCCATCAGAGGCAATAACCTTGCAACACAGCCCAGAGCATCGACAGGTAGCAGAGAGCCAAAGACAACTCCAGGGTCAAAACCAGAGTTGGCAGCATCCCCACTAGTGATGGTGGCAACCCCAGCCACAGCCATCCCTCCAGGTAAATGCCCAGCGTCCCTCCCACGAACAGGCAGGGTTTGGGTGGCTCTTGGATGTCCTGGCAGGTGAGCCCCAAGGTGCTGCAATCCACTGAATAAAGCAGCAGAGCTCAGTGCACAGCTGTGGGAGTCTGCTTAGCTGTCCCCCGTGGCACGAGCTTTCCTCCTACTATAGCTCTGCAAGGCAGACTCCTTCCTGAGCTCGAGGAAAGGACAGAAAAGGCAATTCTGTAAGCGTGTCTATGTGCTACGACAATAAACCAAGTTCTGCTTTGTAAAATAGAAGAGAACATTAAACGTACCCTCGTAAAGTGTCTTGGCCTCTTCTTCTCACTCTGTTTGCTGGCTGTCTTTCCTCGTAGCCTGCAAATCTGTCTGTCTGCAAGTCCCCTTCATATTGACCCTGGGCTTGTTCCACGTACATAACTGCTGTACATCCCAGCATGAACCTGGCCAGCCATAATACCCCCATGATGGCACGGATTCCTCAGTTCCCCCGGCTGCCCTGAAAGCTTTTTCCAGCTGGAGGGTCCCTGCTGCCTTGGTGGAGGATGGTTTTTGGCAGCAGCCCCTAAGTGCCAAGGTGCCGTCCTGCCGTTCCCTTTCTAGAGGCAAAGACAGAGGGAAGAGAAAGAGAGAGACACAAGCATTCTTAAGGGCTTTCACATTTTTAAAATGTTTGATCATCCCAGGCAGCCCCTCCCCAAAGTTAATACAGTGGGATCATGCAGTCACATTGAGTGTGGCTCCTTGAACATGCACCCGACATGTTCACGCTGTCATTCCCTACCACAGCATTGCCAAACCCTTCTTTCCCAAGAGCTGGAAACCAAGAGAAGGCCTCCAAGAGTCACGGTTCTGCCCTTGTATGTATTTTCCTGCCCTCCCAGGCCTGCCACAGTGGTGGGTTGCAACAGTGACCTTGGCATAGCGCCTTGGTTCAGAGGAACAAGAGGAGGTGCAGGGCTATGAAGCTAGAGGACACCAGAACTTCCAGAAAGAGCAGATCTTACTTATGGACCATCTTCCCAGGTCCCACAGCTCTGTTTTACTGCATCATACTCCAGACAGGCCACAGCACGGAGATCAGTTGCTGGAAAACAACCTCCCAGATACGTGGTAATTCTAGCTGGCCAAGGGGAGAGGGTCTGATGGCTTTGCCATCTGAGGGACATGTACACCAGTGCGGAGGCAGGCAAAAGGGTCATCGTGGGCTGGAGTGAGATGGAAGACTGAGCTGGGGCCAGAGCATGAAGGCAGGGTGCATTTAGCCAAGCCTGGCTTCCATAGAGGGTGAAGGGATGGGGAAGGTAGAGGGCTGGGGATGGTGGAGGGATGTAGGGGAGCCCCAGAGCTGGGACAGGCAGCCAAGCTCAAGAGGCCATGGGGATGATATGGGGTCCAAAGCCTCTGTGGAGGGGAACGTGGGCCAATGGAGGCAACAAGGAGACCCCTCACACCTCTGGCTGCGGATGCACCCTGGGGCAAGCACGGCATGGCCAGCTCTCCAGGGCTGGGGCCGGCAACTGAGCCTGTGAGATGACCACAGCCAGGCAGGGGCCAAATCCAAGGTTTGGCCCCAAATCGCACCGGGCCTGGTCTTCAGCCCCCTGAGACTTTCTGCCCTGAGCAAGCTGGGATGATGAACAAGGCCCCTTCCTGGGACAAAAAGGCACGAGCCCTGCTCCCCCCAGGGGAAGGTGCCATGGCAGAGCGGTCCTTCGGGCAGCCCAGGGGCCAGCGTGAGCAGAGCCCAGAGGGAAGCTGGGGGTCAGCCTGTGCCGTGGGGCACGGGGGGGAGGAGGAGCCCATAGCAGCTCTCTGGGGCAGCTTCATTTTGGTCCTTACAGCCATCCTGGGTCTGAGAGGCTCCAGGCACTGGGGGGCAAAGGAAAACAGCCCTGGGCAAGGGGTACAGACCCTGTCACCGCACTGACCCCCCCGGGGAGTCACGGTGCTATCAGGCAGACAGGCTGGGCCTGAGGGGGCTCCTGTGGGGGGCCAGGAGCAGGCAGGGCTGGGAGACCAGGGAGGCGATGAGAAAGGCTCTGTAAAACAGATCAGAGGAATGCACCCCACAGACTGTACCCCCTTCTCCTGCTCCCTCTTCTTCCTCCCCCCCCATTGCCCAAATCACCCAGCCCTGCCTGTGAAAATGGGGCTGGGGAGTCCTGCCTTCCTCCTCCTCCTCCTGGCCAGCAGAGGGTCAGGAAGCCTCTCCCCACCTCAAGACCCCACAAGTTTGTTCCTTCAGGGAGGAACCCTCACAGTTCTCCCCTGTCCACCCCAGAGTGGAAATAATCTGCTGCTCCTGCGAGAGGCCCGGGCTGCGAGTCCGCTGCTGCGGGGAGGCACAGGGCCCCCGAGCCTCCCCTAACTGTCCCCCTTGCTTTCCCACAGCAGCACTTTCCCGTTCCAGCCCAGCCCCAAAGCAGGAGGGGAAAAAAAAAAAAAAAAAAAAAAAATCAGCCCAGACAAGGCAGAAAATGTGTCTGAACCAAAAAAAAAAAAAAAAGAAAAATAATTAAAAAAACCCACTGCTCCCAGTGTCCCAGCTGGGAGTCTCTCCGCTCTCCAGGGCATGCATTTTTCAGGCTCTAATATTTCAAATGCAGTGAATGAGAAAGACGGAGTGGGAAGGAAAAAGGCAGGGCTGGGAGCAGAGGCAGAGACAAAGAAACTGCCCTTCCTGCAGCCCTAAGAGCTCTGCTACTTCGCTACACACGCCTGGCTGCTGAGGGCTGGGATATGGTTATCCCCAGCGAGACAAAAGGGAGAGCGTCGCCTCCGCTCCCAGAGCTCCTGAGGTAGGGCACGGGTGGAAAAAGAAGTCAGAAAAAGCATAAAGTTTTGCACTTCGGGAGCTTTCCAGCCTTGGTGCAGAAATTTAAACTGAAGAAAGTCCAGATTGCATCCATTTCCTTCACGGGAGAAATCGGAAGCGTGACAAATGATCGATACACAGGCACGTACTCTGAGAGCGGTCACACAAGTCTTACTAAGAGTATGGAAAAGTCATTTAAACCATCAAAAGAAAGTGGAAAAAAAAGGCTCAAAAATTATTTTCATCTCAGAGAGATTCATCAAACAGCGCTTGTAAGAAACACACTGACAAAGCAAAGAGAATCAACCACTAAATCAGATTTTTTAAACTCATCTGCAAGTTTGGAGGGAATCAGGAAAGACATTTCAAACCCATGCCTGGGAGTGTGCAAATTAAATCAATCAGTTAAAAAAAAAAATGTCCAAAACACAATAAAATACAATTAGGCAGACAAACAATTAGGCAGATAAAGAGAAAGAAATCAGCTCTTAGCTATGCAGCTCTGGATTTAGTCGGAAACTGTTTAAATACCTTTACGTCCTGGAACTGGTGATGTGCCCAGAGCTCCTTTGTTTAGCGGAGATCTGGGCAGAAAAGAAGGGAATAAAACCCTCACTCTTGAAGGAGAGAAGAAAAGGTACAGCCTCATCCAAATTGGACAGGGGGAGGGCCTTGCGGCGGAGAAAGGGGTGCAGGAGGAGTGGGAGTAGCGAGAGGACAACCCTACCGCATTCTTCAGCCAAAAGTTTCTAACTTCAAGGAGGGGCTGGGGTAGAGGTTGGGTTTAGCCAGAGACGTCTGAACGCAGACATGATTATCACCTAGCCATGCCTTCTGAGCCCAGGGCTCCTTTGGTTCAGTTAATTAGGGAACGCTTGCAGTTCAGCTGGATGCGGTGACTGCTTGTCCCAAATTTAGGTTGGAGCTGCAGGAGGCAGGAGGGCATTAGTAACAGTGACTTCACATCAAAGGAGTTGGTGAAAAATAATTCGGTTTCAATTTGGGACTTACTCTTCATTTCTTCTTTTTTTTTTTTTTTTTTGAAAAATGATGGTGTGTTAACAGTAGCAAAAAAAAAGTATTTCAAGGAAAAGGCTTTTTCTTGCTGATCATTTTCCTTTACTTAGCACAATTAGTGTGAAACAATTAAGGAAAGACAGATGGCTTGAAGGAAAGGTGATCCAGCCCAGGACCTACACGCTCAAAAGTTACCTCGGCTCCAGGGGAGAAAAACCTTTGAAGTTACAAGTGTTTTCTCAAAATAAATATATTTTTTTTTTTTAAAAAAGGTGTTGGTGATATTACAGCTTTCTTCTAAGGAGGAATTTCATCTGAAAGTCAGCTCTGACTCCAATTCCGCTCTTTTGCTCCGTGCAAAAAAAAAGAAATACCTTTCCTCTGCCTCTTGCTTTAGGAATCATTAGTGATGGCTTTTCTTTAAATAATATATAATAAAATGCACATGGCCCTCCTCCCCTCTGAGCTCCCTCTGCTCTGTGCCACTGCACACCCACAACTTTTCCAGGAGGTGGAAGCCCCCCAGCGCGGACACACGGCACGCCAGCAGCCTCCCCAGAAAGCCCAAATCCAGCTGCTTTTCAGGACAAAGAGGTTCAGAGAAGTTCCTGCACCAAAGGGAACCCAAAGGGGCTGCGCACAACGCACCCGGCGAGGCGAACACCTCCTCGTTATCCCACCATCTGGCTTGGAGCGCCGTTACCTCTTTACACCCAGCGGATGAGGGTTCAAATGCAGCTATCGGATCAGTTCAGAGGGGCAGAAATTCCAGGGCGAGCCCCAAGCTGTCAGGGAGGCCGTCGTCTCTTCTCCTCCCGCCTCTCTTTGAAATGTCCTCGCCGCCTCCTTTGTTCTTTTGGCTCTTCCTAATCAACCCCCTACCAGCTTTATAGAAGTCAGAATGATGCTCAGCCTAATTAACAGCAAACTTGTGGAGGCTAACGGAGGGGGGAAAAGGCAGAGCTCGTTTTCTCAGGCAGCCAATAATGGAGCATTGCAAGGAATGCAGCTCTGTCAACACATCTGCAGCGCTCTGCAGAGCTCAACGAGACACAGAACCCATCTCCTGGGCCCCATCCCACAGCACCTATTTCAGTTTAAAATAAACATGGACTTCACCTGGTTGAGAATGGCAGAACTGGGACATCATACAGAGCAGAATAGCAACGAAAGCCCAAGAAACTACATTGTCCTCCCTCTCAAGGGCATGGCAAGTTGGTGGCAACTGCTGAGGCAAAAAGCTTCCCTTTCCAGCCTAGTCTAGTTTAAGCCTTGCTAACTGTGATTCGTCACGTTGTTATGGGGATAGTTAAAGGTATTCTGAGATATAATATTCTGAAATAAAACTTATAATAATATTCTGAAATAAAAAACACACACAGGGTCTTGGTTATATTTGCAGAAGCTCCTAGAAATCTCTCTGCAACTCTTGACCACCAAAGACTCAAAACCCAAGGCTTTCAAGTATCCCAAGCAGGTGATATTATCTAAATGGAGAAGTTTTCTTGTCTCTTTTCCAGGTGCTAAATCAACCACGGATCTTTACTTTGGGAAAGCCTTTTTAATGCCGGTTAGATTTTGTTTGGGTCCGGGGTATGCGGGCTAGCAAAGACCGTTCTTTGTGCTTAGAATAGGCGCCATCCTGTGTCTCACCTCTGGTGCGCCCCTGCTCAAGCTGCTGACTCCGTTCATTCGCACGTAACCAATCTCAGAGAACACATTTAATTCACACGTCCTGGGTACATTTGCTCTCCTCTCTCCACAGCCTCTCCCTACGAGGGCTGCAGGGGGACACAGCCCTACAGATGACTGGCACGCGAAAGAAACAGACTCTTTTTTTTTTTTTTTTACCCCCCCTGCATTCCACTTTGGAAGGTTAAGAAGCATTTTAATCCCTCCAACATATGCAAACCTCTACGAACACGATGCTTTTAGCTCCCTCCCTGATTTTCTAGAGCAGGGCTTTTCAGCACAGCTGCATGTGATTAGGGCACAGCAAGCCCCAGGATTCAGGCATCCCAGCAAGATCTCCTTCAAAGTCTCATTCAAGCCTCCAACCAGTTCTTTATTTCCCTGCCATCAAACGCTTGTTGCCGGCCACAGGGAGCAACAAACACTCACATACATTTGTCCAGTTCCCCGTCTGTTTTCCCCCTGGGTGGCTGGGTGCTTTGGTGTTGCTTTTGTGCACAATAATATATTCACCCCAATCACTCCAGGGTCTACCCAGTCCCAGGCAGCATTGAGAAGGCAACCAAGTACCTGAGCACATAACCTACCTCTGGGCTTTGCATCCAACATAACTTCACAGCAAACCTCAAGCTGGGGCTGAGAGAGGGAGTTGGAGGAAAATCTTCTTTATTTCAGGCAATACTGAGGTGCACATCCCCCCTGAGAAAGGCGAAGCAGCGGAACAGGTGATGTTTTTCCACTGGGTTATTTCATGGTCTAGAAAACTCTGCAAGGAAAAAAAAGCTCTGAAGTCCAGGGAAAAGCTCTGAAGCATGAGGAGCAGTAGGGTGGCTAAATACACTCCCAACCAGCCCACACAAAATCACCCTAAACAAGAAGCAGCTGCCCTTCTGTTGTTTTTAAGAGTCAAATGGAGCATCCCTGTTTGTAGAAATAAAGGCAGATAAACCTCAATTGCGACAGCTCTATCCGGAGTCAAGTTTGCTACAGGACAGGAACAGTAACCACTATCTTAACTCAACCTGCCTAGCTGATAAACATAATTAAGTTAGAGAAATTTTCTTAACTTGGCCTTCGTAGCTTCCGAATCGTACCCAAAGAAAACTCCGAGGGCCCAAACTTTTTTGAAAGCACATGAACTGCTGTAAAATTAATATCATTGGAAAAAAAAAAAAAGAAAAAAAATCAGTCGCCAGCCTCTCAAAATCAGCAATAATTTTTCCATGCCAACTGCACTGTGTTGCAGATTCCTGCCTGTGAAACGGGGTAACGCCTCGCCTTGGTTCATGGGGCTGTTGTGAAGATAAACTGCTTGTGAAGTGCTTCAGTTTTAATATGTGAAGCGCAGGGGGAAAATGCTTGTAATTAATTATTATTGTTATTTATGATGTGCTTAGAATAGAGCTGTACAAGTAACTGGGGTTTTTTTGCTGCACTGGACAAACTGAAAAATAAAGGATGAGAAAGGAAGAGTCATTTTGGGGTGATTTGACGAACGTTTTAGCTTGACATGAACATATCGTTTGACTTTAAACAATGCACTTAACTGTTGGGTTTGGAGGGGGGATTAATTAATTTTAAATTATCATGTTTATTCAAGCTCCCAAAATGTTGTTTTGAAAGGAAAAAGTACAGCATATAATTCTGCAATTAGTGAAATGAAAGATTTGCGACTAATTAATTACCTGTCAAACCTATCTGACAAACTCAGTATGGATTTACAAGTCTTTCATAGCATCGGCCCAGCAATTCTTGCTACGTCTCATGTGTGCCTAGACTGAACCATGGGCAATAAATGTTGCATGTGACCACCTGAAAGGTAGAGGAAAAGATCCCATCTCTTCACTTTGGTGAGCTCCGGGTATCACACGCACTGCACGTGACATTCCAATGGAAAAATAGCATGAGATTCTCGTTAATTAATGTCATTATAATAATGAAAAGGCACGGGGGGGGGGGGATGTTTAAAGTTCCCTAGGCAGTTGTTAACGTCAACGTTTTCTTTTTAACGCTGGGCTTGGCTATCTCATGGCTCTTTCTCTGGGCGATACAAGATACCAGGATCTTATGAATATAATGAGAGATGGGAATCTGGCTTTTTCTGTCTCTCTCACCAGTGTCAGTTCTGACGGAACACCTCTCTCCTGTATTTCTGCACACCAGCGTAGATGATGTCTTCAGCCATAGCAGTGACTGGCCAAGCCGTGTAACAAAGCGGAGTTCCAGCAGCTTTAACTTTTCCATCTCTGACTTCATCAAGTGTAATCTAAAAAAATGCATTTGCTAAAATTAGTACACGTTGCTTCTTGCGAGATGACACAATTGCTGTCAGGACAGCAACACTTCTTAATCGTGATGTCATTTAAAAAAAAAAAAAAATCAAGATCAGGCTCTTGCGTTCAGATTCTTGCTGAGAACTGAGGTCAGGGAATGTGGGATTTACGCTGCCGCTCCAAGCTGCCTGCAAGGCTGTGTCCTGGCAAGCCCACAGCTGCTCGCTCCAGCTTTGAAACTAAGAAATGGAGGGGTTTTATGGAAAGGGAATGCTGCAAAATGGTCCGAGGAGGGATACATGGCTGATAAACCTGCACTACCTGAGAGCTTTGTGGTGCCAGGGCGTGGGATGCTGCCAGCGGGCAGAGCTGTGGTCACTGGGACAGGATGGAGGAGGCCAGGAGAAGGATCCAAAGAAGCCAGATAGCTGTGCCTGTGCAAAGGCAACCACGGGCTCCACTCCTTCTTGGTAGGGAGCCAAAGATGCTCTGCCCTGGATGGAGCTGTGACCCCTGGACTCCTCTTGGAAGATGGGTGGATGTTCCTTGGGCACAGAACAACCTGCAGAGCATCCCTTCCTCCTTCTACCTGCGGCAGAGTGTGACCAGAGTCCTGCCCCTCTAAGAACAGGACTTGTCCAGAGATAGGCCAGGCTCAGACGAGCTGGGTAACGCAATGGGAAGACACATCCCCCGAATCTGCTTCACTGCAAACTAACAGAGCCCCAGGGTTGTCCTCCAAGCTGGGTTTGCTGGCAGTACAAACCCCTAACCCTGCAATTCAGGCTCCAGCATGGCAGGAGCCGTGCAGGCACCCATGTCCAAATAAAGCTGGCAAGGCAGCAGGATGTCTGATAGCCCAGGCAGCTGGCCTGTGGGCAGTCTGCGGGCAGACACACACCAAGGGACGTGCGCTTTTCCCGTAGTAAAAGGCTTTTCAGCATACCCCAAGAGCACGAGTGCCACAGAATCTTACCTGGCCAATATGCTTGTGATGCTGTTCAACAATATAAGTGATTTTTGTGAGATCGAGCCAGACCCCAAGAGACAAATTCCATCTTTCTTCAGGTCTGCTGAGGGACAAGCGTGGCATCTCGCTGTGCTGCAGCTTCCATGCCCCCAGACAGGGGTGCGACGCCACCTTCCTTCGAAACACGCTCCTGCAGTGAATAGGAGACAAAAACAGATGCAGGGAATTTCCAGAAACTTCTCATCGAATTTCATAACTTATTTAAGATCAAAAGTGGGAGCCAAGCAGCACCACATGAAGCATTTAAAGCCAGTCAGGAAACAAATTCAGGCAAAGGTTTCCTCAGGGAAATTGCTCTACAACGTTAACTGTTTCACTTGCTTTCCAGTTTAGCATACAGTCTAGCACGATCAACAGGTTTTTAACATCAAACCAGACCGTTCTCTCATCTGATCTGACATATAATAATAATAATAATAAATAATAAATAATAAATAATAACCATAATAATGCAGCCCAGGTCATTTTGCTGCCTCACCTTTTGCTGAGTCCAGTAACATCCGTTTGCCTAAAACATACAGTAAAAAATGTCCTATGCGGACATTGAGGCACTGAGGTTCATGGCATGAACTCTCTACTCAGGCAGCCAGTGGAAGGGAATGGATGAGCCCATGAGCGATGAGGGGAGCCCTCATTGCTCCCTACAACTGCCTGAGAGGAGGGGGGAGCCGGGGGGGTCGGGCTCTGCTCCCAGGGAAGGGGAGATGGGATGAGGGGCAACGGCCTCAAGTTGTGCCAGGGCAGGGTGAGGTTGGGCATGGGGAACAATTCCTTCCCCAAAGGGCTGTCAGGGGCTGGAAGGGGCTGCCCAGGGAAGGGGTCGAGTCCCCATCCCGGGGGGGATTTAAAAGAAGGGCAGACAAGGTGCTTAGGGCCAGGGTTTAGTGGTGGTCAGGTACAGTTGGACCTGATGATTGATGATTGTAAAGGTCTCTTCCAACCAAATGATTCTATGATTCTATGAAATCAGCCTTCTGGGGCAGATGGAAGAAACCTGGCTGTGAGCTACTGCCCGAGCACCAGTGAGATGCATTCTGGGCTCTGTCAGCTTTGCCTAAGTTCAGTGTGGATTAACTTGGATGAGAGTCTGGACGCCACCCTGAGGCTCTGGGCTTCAGTCAGGGGTGTTTAGACAGAACCGGGTCAGATCCAGGTCCTGATGGGTTTGCCACGGGAAGATCTGAGCTGACCTCAGGGATTGGGGAAAGGGGCCAAGAGAGGCGATCAGACCCTCACTGCTTTCCGCCTTTCCCAGGGCTGTAGAAATACTCCCTAATTTTGCAGACACGTGTGAGGCATTATGTTCCTATGGGAACTGGGACACGTAGGGAACCGGACAGACCTGTCTGCTTTGCTGGAGCCAACAGCAAGGATCGAACCCAAGGTACCGGATCATGATAAGCTGCTATCAGTGTCCTGCTCAAGCCAAGGCTCCCGTCTGTGTGTAAGATTTGCAGTCTTAGAGCTTGTGACCACAGTTGCAACATTCCTTTTGTTTTCTAGGAATTCGACTCCACCAAGGAGGGAAACCACAGGGAAATTGTTTCAGTGTGCGCTCTGGATTGGGAGAGAAGGGATGGGGCCGAGGCATGATGTATAACACACAACTCAACAGCCAAGATGTTTAAAAAAACACACTTTTATTTAAACCTAAGGAAAGTAACTTTTTTTTCTCTTTAGCTTGGCAGGCAGCAGCAGCCGTGCTGAGCCCAGGCAAGTGCAGATCAAAGCCAGGCAAGTCTGCTGCGAAAAATCAAGGACTGGACATTTATTAAGATTTTATTCATAAAAAGTGAGTGCAGTGGGATTTCACTGTGGAACTTTTGACATGGGAGCTGCCTTATTTAGAATGAAAATTGCCTCTTTCTGCTGCCAGGAGTAAGGCGATCCCTCCATTTCCTGTGAAATTCAAATCAGGGATACAAACACCTTTCTTGTTGCCCTCAGGTGGGCTGGAGCCTGCATCCAGCCCTTGCTCGTGGGGGTGGGGAGTCCCGCAGCCATGGCGTGGTCATGTCCAGGCAGATGTGAAGTCTCCCCACCACAGCTGTCTGCGCTAGCCCCAAAGAGGCCCACATTACTTGGTTAAATTCACAGTCCCCCATTTTCAAACCTCTTTTTCATTTGTAGCTCTTTTCTCCCCTTTGTGCAATCTGTAGCACAGAAGTTTAACTTGGCAACGGTGCTGGAACAGATGGAGAACACTGGACCAACTCCCCAGATCCCAGGAACTTCTGCTCAATGCCGCACGCAGGATTTCCAGCCACTTACTGCATAGATCTGCCAAGGCAAAGCCTAAAAACAATTTTCAGATAGAGAAGCTGGAATTTTCTTTAGGACGTTAGCAATCCACAAGTCACCACACAAGCGTACTTCCCCAGTGGAAGGTCCACAGTCTGCAAATTCCATGTGAATTAATTGCAAGTGAAAACAAGAGGATAATTTGAGGAAAAGCTGTAATATCCCTTCTACTTCGTAGAAGTATCGGTGTGGCGAAATCCACAATGAGCTTTTTCTTGAAGACGAAGATCAGGCAGAGCTCTGTGCCTGCCTTCCAAGCGCATCCACGCACTTCTGAGCCCAGCCGTGAGCCAGGCACAGGTTGGAGTCGTTCCTCAGGGGAGAGAACATCCTTTTTTTTCCTTTGAGTGCAAACAAATGAGTAAAAAACATGTTCATGCTCATGCACAACCCAAGCCTAGAGCAGTCAGTTGGCACAAGGAGACGGAGCAAAGGAATGAACCCACAGGGACTGGAGAGGTTCAGGAGGGGAGCAGGGGGCAAGAGCTCCCTCTTTTCGGTTGTAAGGTGGTCACTTGGTCTTCTAGCAACATGCAGCAAAGGACAGTTAAAATGACAGTAAGCACAACTTCGTAAAGTTTACAAACAAATCCGAAATAGCAATGGGTAGAATTTTCCTGTGGAAAGCAAATTTTCTAAAAGAAATATTGTTTGAAGCTCCGGAATCATCCACAAATTCTTTCCGTCAAAACAAAGAATGACATATATTGTTTGGAAAGTGAGAACTTCAAGTTGTTGGGGTTTTTTTTTCTTTTTTTTCCAAAACAAAAATATGCAGGGGACCAGATGGGATGCATCTGAAGGTGCTGATGGCGTTGGCCGAAGTCATTGTGAGGCTGCTCTCCATCATCTTTGAAAGACCAACCACATCCCGGGCTGTATCACCAAGAGTGAAGCCAGCAGGCCGTGGGCAGTGATTATTCCCCTCTATTCGGCACTTGTGAGACCACATCTGGACACTGTCTCCAGTTGCTGGCTCCCCAGTGCAAGGAAGACACTGATCTACTGGAGTATGTCCAGCAGAGGCCACTGAGATGGTCAGGGGGTTGGAGTGAGTGATGTGTCAGGAGAAGCTGTGGAAAATGGGTTCGTTCAATGAGAAGAGAAGGCAGAGGGAGGAGGAGCTTGTTACTGTCTCCAGCTACCTAACAGAAGGGTACGGAGGAGATAAGGACAGGTTTTCTCAGAGGTGCACAGTGAAAGGCCAAGGTGCAACGGACACAAGCTGGAGCAAAATAAATTCTGCTTAGATATAAGGAAAACCCTTTTTTCACAAGGACTGGTCAAACGCTGTGAAGAGGCACAGAGGGGTGATGGAATCTCCATTCTTGGAGATAACTCCCACTCCACATGGACAAGGTGCTCCAGCTGGACTTGCTTTGGGCAGGTGGTTGGCTAGACATCTCTGGAGGTCCTTTCCAACCTACACGAGCCTATGGTTTTAAGATTAAAATGACAACTCCATCTCCAATTTTGCCTGTCTTATTTAGGGTTGGTAAAATACAATGGGAAACCGAATGCATTCTTTTATTTTAGGTCAAAGGGCAAATTTCAGGTTGACCTAAAATAAAACTTAGGGTTAATAAAAAAGTAATCAAAAATGTATGTGTTAGGAATCAAAATGAATGCATTTGTTCTATTTTGCAGAAAAACTCCCTGGTGTGGGTGGACTCTGAAGTACTGAAGGGTCTGGAAGATCACCCAGCAAAACCTGGTAAGAGTGTGTGATGAAGGACTAGATAATGGCCAAGAACGATATTCTGGTATTACTCATGAAGACACGAGAGAGGATACCCGGCACCTTCCCATAGCCCTCAGCTGAGTAGGGCTCAGTGATGAAGGAAAAATGAGAAAAGTAAGGAAAAATGTTGGAGAAAACCTTGTTTCTTGCTTTCAAACCTTGTCCTTGCTTTCAAAAGCAGGTGAGCTGGGTTTCTATTTCATTCCTTCTAGCAGGAAGGTGAACATGGAAACATTATGGAAAGGCAAGACAGACTGAACCCTCCATCTGAAAAAGCTGCTGGGTTTTTAAGCAGGAGGGTAGCCTGGGAGATCAGCTAGTGACCAAAGGCTGGAGAGCCGCTGGTGGTTTGGGGAGAAGGAGTAAATGAGAAGTCTCGACCAAACTATGTGTCCTGTCAGGGTTCTTGGGCTCTAGATTAAACTGCTCTGCGAGCTGGTTCCAGGTCCAGTCCACCGCTGTGTTATGGTGACCTGTGCTGTAGGGTGGAGACTATTCCAACATCCCTGTCATGAACATCACCTGCTTTGGAGAGGCGGGATTTGAGATATTTCAGGACCTTTGTGGTATGGAGGAGTTCTCATCAGTGTGTAGTCCTGAAGGCACCTGCGGGAGGGTGCCTCAAAGACATCTCAGCATTGAGCAAGGGTGGAGCGGAGATAACCACAGATTCAGAAGGCCTCCCCTGTATGTCCTGAGCCAGGTGCTTCTCTCCCCACTGGCTTTCAAGGCACCACCAGTTTGACTAATGAGCGTTTTCCACATGAGGTGCCTCCTCACATATTGTCCAGTCCAGTTTTGAGATGGAACCCACTTCCTGATGCATTGCAGAGAGACAAATACCAAGCATCCCATTACGTAAAGGTGAAAGCAGCTGAGTTAATTAGCTATTTATTTGGGGAATAAAGCTGTCCTAGGCATGATTTTTTTTTTTTCAGATGGAAAAGACCTGTGGGGCCATCTGCTGTGTTCTCTGCCAATGCGTGATGTTACATTATATTTTGTTTTCCTTTCTCAGTAGACAAAACATTTCAGATTGCTTGAGACCATTGAGCCCTGAAGTTTTGTTCTTCAAAACCCGTCCATGTTTGGTACTGCGCTGTTCAAACAAGTGATTCCTCAGGACTCCCAAAAGCAGGGTATGAACTGTGCAATGTGAATGACAAGCCATGAGCATGTTCCTGCTGTTGTCCTTTGGACTGGCAATGGGCATTTCAAATGCAGACATTTTCACCCATCTCAACCCAGTAAATTCTGGAAATGCCACTGAAAAGGTGTCCTAACGCTCTGACCACACACCACAGCTTTCAGCTGACAAGCAAGCCTGTAAAGGGCTTTAAATGCAAATATGAAGCACAGTGTATTTATGTTAATTAATTTTTGCAGTTATGCAGAACACAAAGCAGCATTGCTCTTCCGTGAGTAGATCCCGCCCTGTAACACCGACTCTTTCTTGAGACCTCTACTCCCTCTCGAGCCAAGGCAGGATGCCTTTTAATAATTTCCTTTCACATGATGCCTTCTCGAACTCTGTACAAGCTCTTATCAAAGCAGAGAGTTTTAAAGAAACCATTTTTGGAGCTCTATGTCTGTACAGGGATGCACACTAGATGGATCCCTGGGGGGGGAGATGTGGATGTCCTGTGAAGGTTTTACGCAGTGTTTTCTGTGTGTTCACACATGGAGGAGTCCCTGTGTGCCTATGTTCTCTCTTAGAATCATAGAATCACAGAATTGTTTAGGTTGGAAAAGCCCTTTAAGATCATCAAGCCCAACCGTTCCCCTACCCCTGCCATCCCACCACTAAACCCTGGCCCTAAGCACCTCATCTTGGTTTGTCTTCGGTCCTGCCCAGTTCTAACACAGAAGATGGGAAATCCTGTGTGTTTTTCATTCAAGTCTTCCCATCTCTGAGCAAATTATTTATCACAGAGATTTCAGCTCCCTAACCATGGCAAGCTAAATAAAATCATACTTGTAAACTTCTATTGTGCCTATGGCCACCAGGCTCCCACATACCACCAAGGCTGGCAAAACATGTTAAGAGCCATTCTCCTGTACCCAACAGGCCGTCAGTTTTCAGCAGCAGAAGTAACGTTGACCAACCATACTAAGAGTGGCCTAACCACAACCCAGCTCCACTATGAGCACCCGCTTTTTTCCCAAGCAATTATTTCTGCGTCTACGTCTAAAACTGAAGGCAATGATCTGTGCTGCCAAATCACTGCAGTCTTCTGCTTCAGAGCGGGCTGTATTTTAAGGTCAGATTAAATACTGAATGGGGCAGTGAAAAGCACTGCAGTCAAGCACTAGATGTGTGAGCCTCTGCTTTGAAAAAGCACAAGGAAAGATTCATCCTGAAATATTATTAGCCCAAAAACTTCATCTAATGGTGTACAGATGGAACGGGTTCATCTCTGGTTTTGCTAGGTGACCTTTTGTTTTCACCAGCCGAACTGTTGTCTCATCTCAGCAGCTTACAGCTACAGAATACAAGGGACGGGGCCTTCCATAACCTTCCTGAATAATGAGAAAACCAAGAGACCCATCAAAGTGGAAGTACGGGCGGGTTCCCCTCCACAGGTTCAGTGGGAGCCGGTTTAAATGTCTAGAGAGGAAATGTAGGAGAGAAGGGCAGTGGCCAAGTTTGGCACAGCATTTCAGAGACTGAATCCAACTGCAGTGCATTTTACTTTACGTGGAGAAGGACTAGGCCAGAAGTTTCCATGTGAAATTTATGTCAGTTATTTCTTGCAACTGGAAACTGTCCCTAAGTTCTCAGAGGCTACGTCCACATTAGCAACCACACAGACTAGGCCCCAAGGCTAAGCAGCGGGGCGTGGCTTGTGTCGAGAACTCTATTCCCAAAAATTGCGTGGCTGCATCCAAAGGACTTGTTGGAAAGGCTGCTGGACAGGTTAACCCTGCTGAGAAGCACGGTATCTTCATTCAGGTGGAGCCCTGCACGGAAGCGCCCACTTATATAGTACATCCCTTATAGAAGTCCCTTATATACTGGTGAAAGGACAAGGGGCAATGGTTTTAAACACTTAAGTTTAATCTAAAGGAGGGGAGATTCAGACTGGATATGAGGAATAAATTTTTCATGCTGAGGGTGGTGAAACACTGCCACGGGTTGCCCAGAGAGGCGGTCGCTGCCCCATCCCTGGGAACATCCAAGGCCAGGTTGGAGGGGGTTCTGAGCACCCTGCTTGAGGGGAAGATGCCCCTGCTCGTGGCAGGGGGTGGGACTGGGTGGCCTTTACAGGTCCCTTCCAGCCCAAACCATGCAGTGATTCTATGATATCCCAGTTGGCTCATTCATCACTGGCTGAGGCGGCACACGTTGCTTCGTGCAGCTGCACTGCCCTGGATGTTCTTTAGTTCTTCTCCAGTGAGATGTCATCTGTAATACAGCAGTTGGTTTGTTCTGTTCAAAGGAGGTCCACAGATTTTGATTTGTCTGCCTGTGCAGAATCAGTCGGTAAATGCAACCTTCTCTCAGGTTTCATACTGCCGACACGTTCTTTTCTTCACTTCTTGTCCCAAGATTTGCCTCCACAGAAGGTGCTGCACAAAACTGCGTCTGTATTGCGAGCATTGCCAGACCACACAGGCAACGTTGGAGCTGGAACAGTACAGCGTGTGCTGGAACACCAGCAGACCATCGCAGAGCTGCAGTCCAGTGCCACGGACAACAAACCATCCCAAGCAGCAAATTCAGCCCTGTGTTCCCCCTGCAGTAAACTGCAATACTTTTAAGTGCTCGAGCAAAGCCCAGTTCTGCCACCCACAAGTCATGTTATACCAAAAGAAGGGGGAAGCAGCTCCATCCAAATTAGTATAACAGGGACTGTTCTCCTGCCCTGAAAACAACTATCACATCATGGATCATGTCCAGATCCTTAAACTCTCTTCCTGCCCCAGAACAAGGCAGTGACATCTAAACGGGACCATGACCACACTTATCCCCTGAAGAGTGCATGGTAATGGGCTGGCAGACTCTCCTCTGGCTTGCTCCATCCATGGGCACCAGCAGTTTATCAGCTCGGACTAACAGACCAACGGTCAGCCCCATGCCAGGGGCTCCGCTTACTCGTCTAATCCTGTTGTCTAAGAAGAATCCAAGATCTTCGGGATACATTTGAAATGAATTACTGAAAAACACAGGAAGGACCAAAAGCGATGAGAACAAATGCGTGTCCACCAATCGCTCAGTTACGGCGGCCATTTACCAATGGCTAGCAGAGCAAGGACGCAGATTCCTGCCTTAAATCATGAGATCAGCGCAGCCTTTAGCATCCTCCTAAGGAACCCGCACAGCAGACGTCTTTGTGTCTTGGGCTGTCTGGCAGAAGATCGTTCTGTGTCTCTTGGGAGTTGCATCATTATTTTGTCCTCTCGCAAATATTATTAATATTTCAAGGTCTGGGGAAATAGATTTTCCTTTTTATTCTTTTGGCTCATTAACAGACTCTGCTCGTCAGGGTCATGTGCGAGTCACCATCGCCCTCTGTTATGAGTTAGTCTATCAGCTGATGTCATTGTTTGGCCATGGTAACCTGGATGTCTTTAGTCCGTCGCCTGCAGGGTCTCTTTTCCAGTTCAGTGTAATGAGAGAATAAACCAAGAGCCAGCAGCAAATCTGTTTCCTTTTAACATATATAGATTCGAGCTAATAGTTGAGCTCTTACTTCTGTGCCTTCCCTGGGAGGTGCAAAACACCCTCTTTTTTCTCGGGCCTCTCTGCCTGGTGCCAGCTGTGAACTAACAGTAGAAGCAAATTTTCCCCAGTGCCAACACCTACATGACTTATTCACTTGAGAAAGGCGGTTCGGGGCTGACATCTGACATGGTGCAGGCGGTGGACGTTGGCCCCGGGTGGGCTGGTGCAGCTGGTAGAGGGGCCAGGAGCTCTGCCAGGAAAGGTGCTGGTCTGTGCTGACACCACTCCCATGAGTCTTTATTTTTGGGACATGTTCAAGACTTTCACCGAAATGGGGAACTAAAAGCCTGAAGGAACAGAATGATCCTCCCCCTCTACTCTGCCCAGTGAGACTGCATCTGGAGCACTGTGTCCAGTTCTGGGGTCCCCAGTTCAAGAAGGATGAGGAACTCCTAGAGAAAGTCCATGGGAGGGCAACAAGGATGATGGGGGGACTGGAGCATCTCCCCTAGGAGGAAAGGCTGAGGGAGCTGGGCTTGTTCAGCCTGGAGAAGAGAAGGCTGAGAGGGGATCTCATCAACACCTACAAATATCTCAAGGGTGGGGGTCATGAGGACAGAGCCAGACTCTTCTCAGTGGTGCCCAGCACCAGGACAAGGGGCCATGGGCACAAACTGAAGCAGAAGAGGTTCCAGCTGAACGGGAGGAAGAACTTCTTTACTCTGAGGGTGACGGAGCCCTGGTCCAGGCTGCCCAGGGGGGCTGTGGAGTCTCCTTCTCTGGAGATCTTCAACCCCCGCCTGGATGCTGTCCTGTGCCCCCTGCTCTGGGTGAGCCTGCTTGGGCAGGGGGGTGGGACTGGGTGAGCCCCAGAGGGCCCTTCCAACCCCCACCATCCTGGGATTCTGTGACAATCAAATCTGACCTGAATAGCACAGGCTTAACTCTATGGCCCATGTTGCTCCCTACACTGTCTATAATAAAAGTATATGAGAGTAATTTAATGACCAGGGGAAGTCTGAGGGATAAACTGGTCACCATGCATGAGCATCACTGGGGGTAGGGGAGAATGCAGGGTAGAAGAGAGTTCATTACCACTGGGGAAAAAAACATCGTCAGCTGGATGCCAAAGTCAGACGATTACCAATTCAAATAAGTAACAGTGATTTGCCATTGCAACAACCTGCCAAGGAAGCCATGGATTCCCCAGTCCTTGATGCCTCTGGAGCAAGTCTAGATGTCTTGCAGGAGGAAATGCACTCGTTAAGTTGAGTGATTAGGCTCGGTAGCAGGATAAATGGGTGAAATTCGGTAATCTCTGATACATATGAGGTCACTCTGGATGATCTAATGTCCCCTCTGGCCTCTGGCTCTGCAAAGCTGTATCATCACCATGCAAATGTCATCACACCTGTATGTGTGACGACTTTGCAGTCCTTCCTCAGGCTGTTCATCCACATAAAAATGACAACTACGGCATTGACAATTTCAACTAAAAATATCTGAATACCCATTTTCCCCTGGGTTTCCTCCTCTGAACATATTTCTCTGGGCATTCCTGCCCAAATCTGTACTCCAGACTTTCTCAGAGTGTCTGTATTTTTAATAAAGACTAAGACCAGACTCACCAAAGCTGCTGTTGTACCTACGGCAGCCCAGCTTTGCTCCGTATGGCTTCCGCAGCCTGCAGTGGAGCCTCGCAATGCTCGTGAGCATCCCTCTACAGCAGCACGGAGCAGGGAGCTGAACAGGCAGAACACCAGCAAGCACCCACAAACGCTGTTGGCTGCATCTTGCGCTGATGCCCCGGTGGCTTCAGACAGACTGAAGACGTCTGTTAAAGACCAGAAATTCTTCTTTGCTTGTGCTACTGAAGAGTTTACAATGAGCTCCACTGTTTTTGTCAAGGATCAGCCTCCTCATTTAAGAAACAATAGTCTACGTGTGTGCATTTCAGCACAGAGGTCTGAGATACTTCCAAAGCTGCCACCTGCATGGTCCATCACACCTGGCCTCAGCAAAAAGCTGGAGTCTGAACCTCCCTGAGGCAGCCTGGAGCCATTCCCATGCATCCTATCACTGGATCTCAGGGAGAAGGGATCAGCACCTCCCTCTCCACATCCCCTCCTCAGGAAGCTGCAGAGAGCGATGCAGTTGCCCCTCAGCCCCTTTTCTCAAAGGGGCTCAACCCCAAGTCCTCAGCCGCTCCTCAGAGGCCGTGCCTTCTTGCCCTGACGCCACCTGGGTTGCCTCCACTGGACACCTAATGGGTGGTGGAGACCCCAGAGACCTGCTGACTCTCCTGCGGTTCCCAGCAGAAGGCGGGGGTGATGTGCTTAAGCCATAAATAGACATAGCTGGTGGCCCAAGACGTCTTTATGCCTCCCTGGATGAACCCATCCCTACTGGACAGGATAGCTCCAGATTCACATGAGCCATAGGGGACATCTCCAGGGAAGCTTCTCAATCCAGAGCTTGAATTCACACTTTCTGCAATGAGCCAGAGGACAATTTTCTCCTCTTTTTTTCACCCTGGAATCCTCTCTTTCCCCATTTCCTTTCAGTCCAGCCTCTTGTGTTTCCTCAGCTCTTTCTGCAGGGACACAAGCAAGGCCATTCTGCAGGAAGCTTGCGTCTTCCCTGCAGCTGCACATCACCCAGCGTGTGCAGGGTTTCCTGGTCCTGCTCACTGGAGACATGAGTTCATTCAGGCTCCCTCTGGCTAATCACTAACAGGCATGGAAAAAAACCCTCACACACCAGAGGAGAACATAAACATCACTGTGATGTGCACAAGCTTATGAAGACGGGACTATGTGAAACACATGGTTCCATTTTAATAAGTACTCTTACATTTCCATTGCTGCTTTTTTTTTTTTTTTGCTTCTTTTTTTTTTTTATGGCTTGTTACTGAGCTGTGAATAGCAGCGCTTGTTTTGTTGTTATTGTTGTGTTTTATGAGGACAATATGATGTCCATAGCTGCAGACATCAGATATCTTGGTGGGGAAGATAAGCTTCCGGCAAGAGCTCTTGGCTCCTGCCCAGGTATCTGTTAACTCCTGGGATAGCTCGGGGTCCGACAGCCAGGCATGGGCAACAATGGAGTGGTCAAGAAGCCCCATATGCTCTGAAATATTTTATCTAATCTTCCTTCTTAAACAATTTCAGCTCCTACAGTTGGATTCTCCAAAGTCCTTCATCCTTTCTTTGTGCTCACAAGCAATTTCCTGAGAGCCTTTGGTGTGTGGGGAAGAAGCTTGGTCTGCCCGGCTGAGACAGAAGAAGGTGGACGTGTCCAGCATAAAGACCCACAAAGTTCATAAATCTCTGTGAGCACCTGCCTCGCTGAAAGAGCGTTTGATCAACTGTGAGTGTGGATGGGGGAAAGCAACGGGAAAAGATAAACTTTTCCCCTTTTGTGAACACACGTAACTTCACCAACAGCCTCTGTAGCTACAGGAATGAAGTTGAGAAGGGCAAACTGATGCAGAGCAGGACCAGATGCATGGGCTGGACTCAACCCACCTGAGGTTCAGCCTGGGGCACTTGGTAGCCCCAGGTGGGAGAGTGGTTCTGCTCTCCTGTTCAACGCAGCCTTCCAACACAGCGCCCCACACCTTCCTCCTCTACAGGTGTCCCAGAGTTTATTGCAAGGCATGGGCTAGAACCAAGTCCCTCCAGGTTCACTCCTGGATACCCAGAGACAGTGCTGGGAAAGGGAAGATGGCAGAAACATGGGCAGAGGCCAGTTCGGTGAGCTGGACGAGCAGTGTCCCAGAGCCCCCAGCAAGGCAGCTAAACACAGCCCTGCTTGGCTTCTCCCAGCAAACCTTGATCGCAAGGCTCAGGATGATCAAGCCGCTTCTTCTCCAAAGAAGAGGAGACACACCTTGTGGTGGCCTTGCCAAGGAGCCCAGGCCATCTATTTTCAGGTCATTTGCTTTATCAGGATGTGAACTCTAGATAACATAAATGTATGGACTAGGGTTTTTTTGTGGGGGAAGGGAACTCAGCACACTGAAGTTCAGGATGGCTATTCGGGTACAAAGTCATGGGGCTGGCCTCTTTCTCCTCCTCCTCCTCCCAGGCGTCTGGCCGTTCTGGGTTTGCCAACTTCCTCCTCACAGCAGCTTTGTTTCTACTTCAAAAGCTCCACCAAATACAATCCAGCCTGCATGGGCCCTGGTCTACAGCAGAGCGTAAACAGGCAGACCCCCTTCCAGGCAGGGCCAGGAGGCCAATTTATGGAGACGTCCCAGGGATAAGGAATCCTGTCTGAGGGCTAAAGCATCCATGGCTGGAGGGGTGGAACCCCAGAAAAGTCACGTTCTCTGAAATGCTGTATTAACTGTCATTGCTTTTAACAGTGGGGCATGACATATTGTATTTCTGGGTGGAGATTAGACAAGGGTTTGCAGATAAAGACCCAATGGAGTAAGCGGTTGTACTCGGTGGAGTAGGACCATGGGACAGAGGGCCAGCAAAATTTTTACAAAGGTAAAATCAGACCCATCACCAGCAGGGCAGAAGAGGGCATAGACAGGGCGCAGAGAGTCTCACATGTGCCTGCTTACAGATTCCTGAATATCCCTCCTTGCCATTTCTTATATAGCGGCCAGCCCCCTCCCGTGTGCCTGGGATTCCAGCTGCTTGGTGAAGTGAATGAGTACGGGCGCTCAACAGAAAGAAAGAAGTAAACAGAAAGAAAGAAGTTAAATTCAAACTAGGTCTAATCCCATTGCTTCGGGACTGTCAGAATCAGCTCTGCCAGGGGTTTTTAGAGGACTGTGCGTTGCTTCTTCATAGTAAAGGCTGAATTCACTTCTCAAACCATTTATTTTGTGTATATACATTGCTTGGGGAAAGGAATCAAGTTAGGCAAAAAAGCAAATATAACAGCATGATTCTAATCTTTCCCAGCGGGTGGATGAAACCTGGACTAACACAGAGAGAATATTCAGATGCCCAGAATATTCTTGGAGATTTCTGCACGCGACCATTCCCCTGCGTGCATCTTCTGTGAGACCGTTCACCCCCAACCAGCCTCTTTTTCTGCTTCCTATTTTATTCCTGTTACGTTTTCTTGCTCGTAAGTAGGGAAAGGAATCTGCTCTAATTGCTTATGTTTTCCCCATCACTAAAAAAGAAGTGCCCTGGAACGAACCCCAGATGCTCAGCACTGATGGTATAGTGTGTCTGCCCTCAATAAACACTCCTAAGGCTGTAGGAGATAGAAAAGGGCTCAGGTCCCATCCCAGCTCTGCCAACTCCTTTGGGATTTTCCTGCACTGCATCACCTCCACGCTCACTAGGCTGGGATGCGCAGCCCTCGCCTACTCTGCTCCCTTTACAACTGAGCCCCGTGCTCTCCCCCTTCTCTCTTCCCTCCCATGTTGGACAGTATGATGTTTATTTTGGTATTAGCTAGAAAAGCCTGTTTTCTGCCGGCTGCAGGGAAAGAGGCTTGGTTGAATGGGAGGGAAGGGGATAAAGAGAGGAAAGCACACAGGTTAAATGGGGGGCAGCGGGTCTCCTAGCCCTAAACATCATCCAAATGTCGTGGGCTGCTGTGCCACACTGGCATTCTGAGAGACCGCAGGCAATCTCCAGGGGAAATCAGGCTTTTCCAGCTTTCACCAAAATCAGTAGGATTCTGCCCACTTCCTAGAACATTCCTGGAACTGAGGATTGCAGAGGTGCAGTTCTCCAAAGCCGTCACGTTCCATGTGGACAGCTGCCACGGCGCTGAGCTCAGGGCTGCGCTCCACTCGGGCTGAGGGCTGGAGCCCAGGACCGCTTCCAAGCTCTTGGCCACTTCCCCACTCCGCTCGTTTGGATCTGCTGGGGTTAGCCTAAGCATTTCTCCCTCAGCACTAGGGAGAAAACACAGAAATCCTGCATTTTTTTTTTCCAACGGGCAACATGGCAAAGCAGCTTGCAAGCAATGCACAGCAAGTCCCTGCCGCGGCTCAGGGAGCAGCAGCCGCAGGTATGGCTGCGACACAAACTCTGCCGTGGTGCACACGTGCAGGCGGGATGGCTGCTCCCAATCCATCGTGACTTCGATGTAAAATAACCCTGTCTTTAATAAACTCACACAAGGAGAGTGGCCTTTTCCAACCTAAACGATTCTATGATTCTATACATTGGGAATTTGAGAAATATGACCAATATAAATTACAGCCTGACACACCAAGGTGTGTTGTGCAGTTGCTCTGTCGACATATTTGTAGACGCAGCTCCGGTGGTAGAAAATGGGCAGATAGGAAATTCATTCTGTGCCAGGCTAGGGTGCAGAAGGACTCGTTGTGTCTATCCACAGCCTTACAAGCTGGTGAAAAAACATGATTGGGTCAATCTCTCACTTTCTTTGCCACTTCCATCTCTCTTGCATTACTGCGTCGGACCTCAGCTTCTATTTGAGCAGGCTCTGGCAGGCAGCTTGCATTCAGCCACTGCACCATCGTCTTTTTTTTTTTCCTTAAGTCACCCAATGGGAAATTTCCAGTATTAACTCTAGGCATCTCTGCCAACCCTGCCTATAAGGCAACAAGAACATTTACCAGCCACTGATAACCGCAGCCCTGGGCAGGAGCAGAACACACAAGAAAATATGACAATGGCAGCTACCCTTACCAAAGCAAAGGAGGCTTTAGGAGGATGTGAGGGAACAGGGGCCCGTGAAAACCACCCTGACAAAGCCATTTGATTGCCTTAATTCACAGAATAAAGGCTTAGAAGAGACAAAATGCACTGGGAGGCATCTCTCTCCACTGTATTTGAGCGTTTGATATGGCTCACAACCTCTGAGAGAAACCAGAGAAATATCTGGCTACTGTAAGATGGATACGAAAGGAATTAAAAGATTGAACACGGAGCAATTGTCTATGGGTCAGCGTGGTGCCAGGAGAGGGAGTCGGGGCAATCGTGCTGCTGGAAGGATCAGAGGATCTCGAGAGTTTCAGGTTCACGTGCGACAGAGCAACCAAAATCCAGTTGGGTTTATCGACTGGCTTGGACATCTCCCAGGAATCTCTGGTTTCCGGCAAGTTGGAAATAAAACAAACCATTCTCATGGTATTTAGCCTCTGTGTTCAGACAAAACTAAGCAGCAAGGGAGCCTGAATTTGCTCTTTGCATAGCGAGTGAGCAGAAGTTTTTCACAGCCCAAAAATGCTGCATTTCTGGTCAAAGCTTATGCCAGCTTTTGGACTATTTATTCTGATGCAATCTATTCCGGCTACTGTGCTGACAGGCTCAGTTATTCCCTAGAAGGAAGGGCTGGAATCAAACTCAGGCTGACCCATGGGGGCGGTACTAACACAAGAAAAACACAAAACTCCGCTGCATTCGGTAGAGCTGAGGCGTGCCAGAGAAATGGGAGAAGTCGGAATCCAGAAGTCCAGGAAAGCTGGGTAAGTCATGCCCACTGACCAGGAATATCCCTATGAAAATAAACCTGCAACTAGCTACTAGCCACGCGGCCAGGACTGCCAGAAGCCACCAGCTGGCCACATCTTGCCACTGCACAAAGTAGCTGTCAGATCTGGAAGATGATGGACGAAAAGCTGGACATGAGTCGGCAACGTGCGCTGGCAGCCCAGAAGCCAACCCTACCCTGGGCTGCATCAAGAGAAGTGTGGCCAGCATCGAGGGAGGGGATTGTGCCCCTCTGCTCTGCTCTGGGGAGACCCCCCCTGGAGCCCTGCGTCCAGCTCTGGAGCCCTCAGCACAAGAAGGACATGGACCTGTTGGAGCGGGGCCAGAGGAGGGCTACTAAAATGATCCGAGGGGCTACTAAAATGCTCCGAGGGCTGGAGCCCCTCTGCTATGGGGCCAGGCTGGGAGAGTTGGGGGTGTTCAGCCTGGAGAAGAGGAGGCTGCGGGCAGAGCTGAGTGCGGCCGGTCAGGGCTTCAAGGGGGCCCAGAGGAAAGGGGGGGACAAGCTTTTTAGCAGGGCCAGCTGGGACAGGACAAGGGGGGATGGCTTTAAACTAAACCAGGGTAGGTTTAGTCTGGATCTAAGGAAGAAATTCTTTCCAGTGAGGGTGGTGAAACCCTGGCAGGGGTTGCCCAGAGAGGGGTGGAGGCCCCATCCCTGGGAACATTCCAGGCCAGGTTGGACGGGGCTGTGAGCAACCTGATGTGGTTCAAGGTGTCCCTGCTCCTGCAGGGGGGTTGGGCTGGGTGACCTCTAGGGGTCCCTTCCAACCCAAACTATTCTATGATTCTATGAGCAACACATCACTCTGGCCTGCAAGGGTTGCCTTGCTTCCTCCTCCAGTTCAAGGTCGTCTTTTGATTGACTACATTTAGTGGTTCTGGCTGGGATAAAGTTAATTTTCTTCACAGTAGCTCACTTATGTTTTGCATAACTGCATAAGCAGTTGATAACACACCAATGTTTCAGTTATCGCTGAATGGTGCTTACCCAGCATCAAGGATGGATTTTTTTGTAGGTGATAACCAGCCATGAGCGCTGCTTGGTTTTTCACTTACCCTGGAATTTCTAAAACACTGAGTCTGTCCGGTTGCACTTCTAATCTCTTAACAGGACCTGTTTTTAAACTGGCATGATTTGGGGAATGGGGATACAATCATCTCTGTAAGGCTGGATTTCACTTGGTTGATCTGTGACTGAGGCCTTTTACCTCTTGTATCACTGGCTCTGGTATCAACTGGCTCATAATGTAAAGTTAACAAATGTAGGGTTTGCTCTCAAGCAGATCATCCTGCAGTTTCTGATCTTCTGCATGGTCCTGCAGTTTCTGATCTTACATTTTTCTTACGAAAAGCCACTCTTCCAAACTTCTCTTGCCTGTGCTCTGTGCTGTGCATGCCTGCATATCCCAAAGTTATACAAGCCATTGCAGTTCCCACCTATTTGTGAACATTGCACTTTTTCAGCCACAGCATGATCCATCTGCTATCGACTTTGAGTGACTCATGGGTTTGGTGTCAAACCCCTTTTTCCAACTATACTGGAGTTACCCATCATGTAAACCAGAGTGCTGGCCACTCTTTTGAACCCTTAATGACCACTAGAGAACTTCCTTTGCATCAATTCTAATGACTCTATTAAATGTCCTCCAGCAGCCACTGTGTCTAAGGTTCAAACCATCACTTGATGCTTGCCATCGTCCTTCACAGTGCCTAGGCTGCAGTTTTGGCGATGCTTCTATCCCTTGCCCTTCTTGACCTACAGCACCGCTCGAAGTTGCTTCTAATTAAACAGAGTTGTGTTTAATTCAGCAATTGCTCAGCACCTGACAGGGCTGCTCCATTCAATATCTAGGCTCCAGCTCATCTTCATCATGTTTCATGGGTCACTTCACCTCTTAACGACCTGTTTCCAGGGAGAGAGCACCCACCCTCCTCGAAGGCCAGCTGCAGGGCGGGAGGCTGCAGGGTAACGTGGCCAGACAGTCCTGCAAGATGAGGAAATGGTGCTCCCAAGAGGCTCGGATGAGACACACCTTCAGAAATATGAATGAGCAAGACTTAAGGTCATGATATATTGTACACCTTAGCAAAAGGCCGATGAAGGAAATTCTTGGCTCATGCTTAAGACGCTTTTTCCAAAGTGTTTGTCACTGGCACTCCCATCAACACATATTCAGGGTGGAAAATCTGTCCAACGTATAAAACAACGCCACATCCCCTCTCTGTGTTTGTTGTTACGTTGTTCTGCTTTGGTCTAGCCCTTAAGTAATCTCCTCCAGTGAGAGAAGCCTTTACGCAGCTTCTCTTACACAGGGAGACCTCTATTCCACGTGGAGTCCAGATCTTTCAGGAGGGACAACTCATATTTGACTAATTTGTTTGGAAAAAAAAGTAAAAGCTATAACAGTCTTGGAAATTCTGAAATGCAATCACCACCCACACATACACAGAGACAAACACACACTCCGAACCTCCCATCTGGAGGAAAATGAAGAAATTTCGGAAACAGCACTGGCACTTCCTTTGGTGTCTTTAGCAAAAGCACCCACTACAGCTCTAGAAAGAGTTAAATCCATTCATGGACCCTTGGAATCTGTAGGTTACACTATTCCTGTGCTAAAATGAGAAACAGCCTTATCCCATGCCCCAGTCATGTTTTCAGAGCAGTCACCTTTAAATTGACTAACAGATGCAATCAAAAAACTGCCCAGAAATTCTTTTCCAAAGTCTAAGGGATGGCTACTCATGGCGAAAAGAAACTCCACAGAAATTCATTACTGGCCCATGCTAAATTCAACCAGATCCTAGCTCACATCCAGCAAGTCACAGCAACTTGTAACCACAAAGAGCAATCGCATCTCCAAGACACTCTAAACTAAACAAATTTAATGATGCCTCCTGCGTGTCCCCCCTGCAAGAAGAACATCTGTTTCCTATGAAGTGGGGAGATATCCTACAATCAAATCGGGTTTGGAAGATTAGAAGGGTAATAGAAGACATTTGCAATTTCTGAGTTTCCTAAAACTTTCCAGTTTAGCTTCAGGAAGCCTGAAAGGAAGGGGTTGAATTTAATTATGAATGTGTGTCGCATGCAATAAAATTGGGCTGAATAAAGATCATCAGGAATCACAGAAAAGCAGGAATAATTTACATATCCCTTCTCAGCTGGAAAATCCTGCATAATCTGGACCTTTCTGACACCATCATTAGCTTCGATCCAAAGTTTCTGCACAAGGAGAGGTAAGCTCAAATGTCACTCCTTGTCTTGGAAATCGTAACAGTTTATGAAACAGAAAGCAAAGCACCAAAGGTTGGGACTTGCCACCAATTTGTGCAAGTTTGATCTAGGTATCAGTCCCTAACCACAACCTCCAGCAGGAAACATTCAGCCTAAACTGGGAGATGTCCTGGCAAAATGCACTCCCGTCTCTCCGTAGCTGACTCTTGAGCACTTACATCCCCACATCCCCTGTCGTCCCAGATCTGATCACAGAAGTCAAATCTAAAAAAAACCAACGTGGCCCCTTGAGAACTCCAGAAGGGGCTCTGTGAGGAACAGATCTCTCACTAATTACAAGGCAGGGTCTCCCCAGATCCTAGCCCAGACCACAAGTTGGAGGAAGACACAGCTCACTGGATCACTGGAAGCTGCAAACTCCCATAGACCTGCAGTGCTGGTGGACAAGCCAAAACTTGGCTGTAAGGGCAATCCTTCCTGTTGCTCCTGACAGGCTGAAGGATCAGAGCTCCTGTGTGGGGGGAAAGTCATACTGTATGGTCCGACTGGGCTTCCAGCTCTCTTTGGAAGATGGGCGATGGTATGCTAAGAAGATCCTTGCCTTCCTTAGGGCTCCTTGGACTCTTTGTGCATTTCACGATGGTCTTAAGGGGCTTTTCCAGCTCCAAGTATATCCAGATTGAAGCTGGGTGTTGTCAACTATTTTTCTGCTGAACCCCTTTCCAGAGACATCCGTGCAGGTGAAGTGAGTCCTAAAGAGCTGTTAGCTCTGCTTATTCTCTGGTGGAACATTCTGTGTTCTTCCCATCCATCGTCCCTATTTTTCTGCCTTTTAATAGGTAAATGAGCTAACTTCTGCAGTAGAAGGAAAAGCCTGGGTGGAAACCTTGCGTCAGAGAGCACTGAACAGAGCAGGAAGGGATGTGGCATCATTCTTGCTGGTGCTAGACACCAGCCTGACTTCATGGAGCTGTCCATGTGTTGGAGAAGACTCTGGCTGTGCGCTCTAATTCCTCTCTAAATATCAAAACCAGATTAAACAAGCTAAGTCTCATGGCATCCATAAACCTAATCTTGTGAGGGCTGCGGAATTCTCCCGGTGCCCCAGGCAAGGGGCTCCTGGTCTGATGAGCCCAGTCTACAACTCAAAATGCACACCAGAATGAACTGAGTCCCAAGACATTCATCCCCCATCGAGGCTGGGGCAATGTCGCCTTATGTTTCCATGTGCTGGGTTTAATTCAGAAAGGAAAGTATGCTCCTAAAGCCACACAGCCCTTCTGCTCCTTTTGGGACCGAACCAAAAATGTCCCTCCCCTCCCCCTGCATTTCCCCCCGACACACCTTTCCTTCCACTGGAACATAACCCCAAATAAGATGTTGGCCTGACATGAAAGCAAAATGTATAAATATTTTTAAAAAGAGAAGAATTCCTGCCTCTCTAACAGTTTGCTCCAACTAATAGGTTTCAGATGTCTCACATACTTCATTCATTCAGCCCCATTCAGTCTCCTAGGAGCCCCCGCTGTATTTATTAAACACAGCAATTGTGGAATGTTCAGCACTTACAGAATAAAACACACCATTTTTTTTTTTCCAAAAAAGCGTAATTAGAAAGCTTTGTGAGTGACCTAAAACTGTCATTCTGGTTCCAATCCCGGTGCCCACTCCAGCATTCTGCAGCTGCCCCCAGTGCTGTGCCACAGCTTAACCCTTTCAGCATTGTGCAAGCCCCCAAGAATATAGATTATTTTTTTTTTTCATCTGTAGCAGGATCGTTTCGCTGCCTTCCCGGAGCGCCTCCTTTGCACCGTGTTATTATTAAGCGTGTGCTTTTGGACACTTGGCTCTCAAACACATCTTGTCTCTGCAGTCTCACTGCTAGACGCAAGAGTCAAGCCCTGAAATCCTGCAGGATGCCAGTGCTAATTTCAGCAGCAAGGAGCTGGAGAACACGAGATCTTTCCTAGAGGGACTCAAATGGAAGCAGACATAATAGAAGAGCCATTTTTCATTACAATGCTGGCAGTGAGAGCAGAGGAGGATGTCTGGACTAGAAGCACTGTAGAGAGGCAATAGATGGAGTTTGTTCCAGCAAAAGTAACCTGCCAGCCCTGGGTGACTGGTCAGAATGGTTTGCTGGAGCCTGGCGTCGTCCCAGCCCTTCTTTGGGGAGAAACACATGAAAAGCAGATCTTAAAGGGTATATGAGGCCCTGAGTCAGGGCTGGGAGGATCTGGCAGGAGCCAGCAGTGGAGAAATGGCCTTTGCTTAAGGCCACATCCAGTTTGTGTGACCAATGTGTTTCTGTCGGGGTTTTGGGTGCACTATTAGGACTTAACGGCCCCCAGCCAGCCTCACCTGGGGCCCCTGGGCCAGCAGCTCCGTTTAAGCTCTGTCTTGCCTGAGTCAGGTCCAAGGTGAGCCTGCCTCCAGCTCTACCACTGGTGGTCTGGACTCTGGCAACCATCTCCCTCCATCCGGGCCCTGCCCTGACTGCTGTGTTGTCCTTCTCCCCTACCAGCTCTCTGTACCTTTGGGAGCAGCCAACCCTCACCCAAGCAATTTGGAGGTGCAGAGGAGGCAGCGCAAGAACCAGGACATGGGAAAACTGGTGTCTAGGAGCGAGCGTGGCTGGGAGAGAGCACTCAGCTGAGACTCACTAGACCTGGGAAGGCATCAGCAGTGACAAGGGGGCTGTAGGCACTGCCCTAGGAAGGTCTCGTGGCTATACAGCTTCTGGCTCTCGCTGTTGTCTCCAGACCCCGTGGGACAGAGCGGGATTTTGCTGCACCATCAGCAAGACCTGGGGCAGGCAATGTGTACAAAAGGGTTTAGGAGAGCTGCGATCTCCCCAGTTGCTGCCTATGAATGTCCTTGCAGAACTGCGGAAAGTGCCTCTCTGCTGTCCGACTTTGTGTGACCGGAGACTTCTTCATCCTCTCCACCTCCCCTTTTACCAGCTCGGATCACCACATGCTGTGCCACTGCTCTGGGCTTTTTCCTCCTGCTGTGGCAGCAATATTGCAGTAACAGCCGAGCCCTAAACAAACACATCATGGGAAGACTGACCTCTCCCCAAAGGTGTTAGGATTCATTTTTCACCCTTTTTTGGCTGAAGAGCTCCACACCCATGCCCATATGGGAGACCCCCTGGTTCATGGGAACTGCACTGGTGTCACTGTTTCCACATTACTGCCCACTTCAAAGATCCCAGAATAAGTCTTGTCCCAGACAGGTTCCCAAGGGAGTCGCTGGTTTAGAGTCGGGATCCTTGGTTATTAGTCCCACTGCAGGAGGTTATGCAGGAATAGATGAATACTGGTGTGCTATAAAATGCACCAAATGTGCCGAGAGTCACTTCAGAGCAATCTTAATGCTTCATTACAGCCCTCTCTATGGAAAGTACATCCATCGCAGCTCTCTACTTGGGTAGAAGAACAACTCCTTGCTCTGACCACTTCCAGAGGTTTTCCCATCCTTGCTATACTTTTCACCATCTAATTGTACAGGAGGCAAAACACCCCCGGGAGCCCTGGGTCCTGGAGTATTGCAAACGCTCTGGCTTGCTCCCTGTCTGTCTCTTCTGTTTTAGCACTGCCTGGTAGTGTCATACCAGCAAACCCTCATTTGCCCTCAGCCAGTCCCCTTCACATCATCTTGGAGTGTTCCTTTTCCTACATTTCACATAACCGCAAGTCAGATCTCACCTAACCACCACTTGCAGTCAAGATAAAGGAATTAGCAATCCAGATTCATTCTCTGGTGGGTTCAGACCCTTCCAGAAGCACCCATTTCTACTTATCCAGTGTGTCTATACACACCCAGGTGCCCGGCCAAGACTGGGATATCTCGTGTAGTGCCATAGATCCTGCTCTTCCCATCAGTATTCTTACCCCCACCAGACACTGTCTCCTTTCTTCAGGGCTTTGCCTATTCACAAATAACTCCCAACTCCAGTGGGAGTTACGGTGTAAACCCGAGGTGACTCGGTGGAGCTTTGTTGAGTGTAGCCAACATCACGTGCTCACATTAAACTCTGCTCATGCTCTGAAAGGTGGAAGTAGTGCCACTAATGTCTGTAAGGGCCACAGAAACGAAGCCCTGGAAGAATAAGTTAAAGAGGTTAAGCAAGCCACAGAGTGCCACATCTCTCTGAGATGCCCGAATGACAAGGATGGAAACAGACAGCTTGTGACCTGTTGCATGTCACAGGGAAGCAGCAGCAGGAGTTGGGGAGACATTCTTGGGGGAGAGGGATGGCCTGGGGATACACCAAGGCAGGATCATGGGGCTCAGAGGTCTTTTCCTCTGGAGAGTGGATGAGGCAGGAGAGCAGAGGGTTGGCTCCTTGCAGCTCAAGCCAGAGCAGGGAAGATGTTGCAGACAGGGTCCTTTAAAAATTCAGCTCTCCAAGGATCCTCTTATCTCAGCAGTCTCTCCTCCCACGCTCAGATAATAACAGTGCACAGGGAGGAGGGTGGCATGGTTCGCAACCGAGAGGTGAGATGCACGATGCACGGGCAGGAGCAGGAGCAATTCCCAGCCTCCTGTGGTCTTGCATTTTCTCTTCCCGGTTGCCCCTCAGCTCTGCCTCACTGCCTGCAGGACTTGGGACTCCAGCCCCTTCCAAGAAAATGGACTTCGAAGTCAAAGGTTCCCACACACACTCCGCTCACAGAACACGATTCTCCAGAGATCTTCTGGGGTTTCCACTGAAGTCTGGGGCCTTCTTAGCTTCCCAGAAGTGCACTTGGCAGACAGCACCAAGGATCCGTTGCCACAGAGCACACAGGCATCTATCAGCCTCCATGCCTGGGGCTCCAAAAGCTTTAGGAAACCCCAGACTAGCTTAGGGATCTGAGAGTCTAGAGTCAAGGACCTGGAACAGGAGCCCATGGAGCAACCCAAACTTTCAGCTCTGCATTTCAAACTTGCTCCATCTTGAATTCTTCCCCGATGCTTCAGTGTCAGTCATCTATGTGCTCGTGGCATATTTACAGATTTTTCTGGAGAGATGCCCAGTCCATGAGCTTGAACCGGTGCCCTAGTCCAAGCATCTGACCATGTATTGGAAAAACCCCTAAGGAAGATTCCTGCCCATTCCTGAAACTTGGTGCCTCTGGGACAGCAATACTCCCCATCCCATGATGGGTTTCCAGCCTGTTTTGTGAGGCTGGCTAAGCATCTGCTGGTGATTAAGGGTTTTGTCATTTGGAAAGAGCTGACAATTACCTCTAATTATTCAAACTAGGTCAGGTTCTTCAGCACAAGTTTATGTGATGACTGTTGGCTGGAAATTAGGCTTTCAAACCCCAGTGGTCACTGGAGAGCAGAATCCGCCTCGCCTATCTCACATTCCTCCCATAAATAACAGGTCCTGGTCTCACAGCACTTGATCTGCGCGTGTGTCCCTGACCTTGACTGAGCTGAGTTACCAACCATGCTTTTGGCCAAACCCTTCAGGTGGTTTGGAGTTTTACCTGTAGAATTACCAGTGGGAACAGATGAGAACCCAACAAACAAAAAAAGAGCGCACCCTTCCCCATCAGGAGCTAAATCCCTGGAGAGATTACGTCCAGCCGGGGCAGCCAGGACTGTAGGCTTCTGCCCGATGTGCTGAATGACTCCATGTATTGGGTCTGGCTGGGATGGAGTTCACTTTCCCTGCCGCAGCCCTCATGGTGCTGTGCTTTGCGTTTGCTGCTAGAAGGGCGTTGGGAACACACGGGTGTTTCGGCTACTGCCGAGCAGTGCTCCCGGGATGAAGGCTGTCTCTCCAACCCCCCTCCAAGGGTCAGAAGGCTTGGGGTGGGTGGCCAAGAGGTTGGGAGGGGACATAGCCAGGACAGCTGACCCCAACCAACCAAAGAGATATTCCATACTATATGATGTCATGCTCAGCAATAAAAGCTAAAAGGAAGGAGGAGGAGGGGGCATTTGTTACTAAAGGTGTTTTGTCTTCTGAAGCAACAGCTACATGTACTGAGGCCCTACTTCCCAGGCGGTGGCTGGCCATCGCCTGCTGCTGGGAAGTGGAGAATACATGGCAGGATGAAGGAATGGATGCACAACAATGTCATAGGGGAAGGGTGTTCTTGGGTGTTCCCTCAAAGAGCCATGAGCTTTAGATGCTCCCAGTGCTCATCCAGGGCTCAACATGCCTGAAAAGCCTCCTCAGGAACCTCCTGCACAGCATAAAACACTGGAAGGTGGAGAGATTTGAGAAAATGAGTGTTTGGGGCACTGCCTGTGCCAGGCTCTTTCCTGACCAAGAAGGACTGATAACCAGGTGCCAGTGCGGAATGCCAGGGAAACGAGTTGAGCCATTTACTGACTGTCGTACACGTGTGATGTTGATTATCCTGCTTGACTGAAAAGGTTTTACTCCATCTTGTCTGAAAGACATGAACAAAGTTCTTCCCAGAATGGGTATGGCCATTAATTGATCGCAATATAGTCTCTGACTATACTCCGAGCACCGTGGCAGCCCCAAGGTTCCTCATACACTTACAGAGTTCCTTATATACTTAATTCCCTCAAAAGCCAACCCAGTGATGCCGGAACAGTCCAGCACAGGTATCTCAAATCCACATCCCAGGCAGCTTTTAGACAGGTTTTTGGCAGTTCTACAGAGAAGATTCCTTTGAAGATAGGAGCAAGTCACACAAACCCCAGCACAGAGCACAACTCCAGTTAATGAGATAGTTAAAATGGTACAAACACAACTGGAAAATATGCTGCACTGAAAGGCCAGTATATTCAAATTCCTTCTCCCTAATTACATGTGATTGCTTTTTGGCAAGCGCTCAACCTGCCAGAGCAGTGAGGTTTTACAAACATTCACATAGGCATTAGATCATTGTTTGAATGAGTTATTGGCAGCCCAAATCTGAAGTAAAAACATAGTTTAAAGAAGACCATATTGAACAGAGTGAAGCTGTCTGCTTTCATCTCTCCTGATTGTCTCTGGACACCCAAGATCCCCTCTAGCTTCATGTCACTCAGATCACAATAGCATTCATGGGTATGGATGTCATGCTTTTGTGGTGTTACGACACAGATTTGCCACCCGCGCAAACAACAGGCCATAGATGGATGGATTCCTTCACCTTATTGTAGAGTGGAAACGGCAGGTTTGGAATTTACGTGGTGTTCAGGGAGGACGCTGTGCACGCCCAATACCTGAGATGGCTCAAAGCACAAGCAGCTACAGACAGCCACTGTAAGCGCACGCCGACGTACACTGGTGATCTTCACTGATCTGCCCACACACACTCACATTATACCAGTGGTATGACCACATGAGCACTTAAGTCTTCTCCATATTACTAAATATGACAGCGCACGTGTCCTCCAGCATCACTCACCACTTTGAGGAGGACAATGGTGCCTTATGGGAAATATCACCAAAATCAAATGTCATTCTTGGGAAAACAGATTTCTCTGTATCAGACCTTTCCACACCCAAACATTGCCACACATTCCCCTCCATATTTTAATAGACACTTTGCTTTGCTGCAGCAAAACGCAGTCTGACAACAAGGGATCAAAGTGTCTGAGCTCTGCAGAATTATGTCATCCTCTAGCACAACCTTTGAGAGAAAGCAGGTGGTAACTCAGGCCCCCGACAAAGGACAAATGGGAACTAACGTAGAATACGCTGGTGCCTCAGGTCCGTACCAACGCCTTGAGAAAGCCACCTGAGGGAAGGGGATGGAGGAGCCACAGAGGAAGGAGGCCACAGATCCAGTGGACCAGGCTGAACAGGGTAAGCTGACGTTGTGCCAGAGCTGGCACCAGAAGAGCTTTGCAGCACAAGGCTTGGGCTTGAGCTTTTCTGTTTGCAATGTCCAGTCTGTCCCACCACCAGTGCCTGCTGCTGGCCGCTGCCATCAGGGAGTCTCTGCAGCACTCGGGAAGAATTAATGCTTGTTGTAGAGGCAAGTCTGTCCCCCACAACACTCAGGTGGTGCAGAGCTCGAGGAGAGCCTCTGGCAGCTTGGCTGCTGGATAAAAATACTCCGAGCTCTGGCAGCCGACCAGCCTGGAGTACTGCATGGTGTGGCTTCCACCCCAGAGGCCCTTGCAGGACACCCTTGCCTTACATGTGCTTCCTAAATTAGATCTCCTGAGACCGACATTGGCTTTTTAAGAGGGAGGTGAGCTTGTTAGTAACCAACGTTATCCATTAAACGGGAATCAGCAACTTTTATTAGACTTCGAAGTGCTGTAAAAGGAAAAAAGGGAGGGTACAACATCACGAACCCACGCAACTCCCCAGTGGAGCCCCTTTGCCTGGCACAGAGGGGTTTTCAGTCAGCATTCTTGCAGGTTACTGTAATTGTTACGTTACCTAATGCTGCTAAGTTAAATCAAGCCCGAGACTAAACACAGGAGCCTTGTGAAGGTGCAAGAAGATAGAGACAAGGTTTGTCAAGGGCAGCTCCCCAGCGGGCCCCTTCTCCTGAGGCCAAAGAGAAAGAAAAACCCAAGTTGGAAAGGAACTGTCTGAGGACTGCCAAGCTCTCCACCCAGGAAAGTCAGGGTGTGCAAGCTCCTTTCTTACCAAATCATGGTTTCAGTTACATACTCCCTGTCTGCCACCAGCTGGGTTGCTGGCATACAAAACCCCAGCTAAATCACATTACGACACAGCGTCAAAAAAGCACACGCGCTGCCACAGTGACCTTATTGATTCCCTTCGTGCAGGTCCCTCCCAGAACAGAGACAACCTCTACCTGTTGGAAAAGGATCTCACGAAATGTTGGGCCATGGTTTCTTTGACTAAGAGGGCTGGTCTTGTAGTTGCGTTTGTACTCACGTTCCCAGAGAGCTACTGTTCCAGCTCTGGAGATGATAACCGAGCACACACCAACTGCCTCAGGTCGCCACCTTGTATTCCAGAAACTCAGCTTCCATACAGAAATTAATAAAGTGGTGTATTTCAGTTGCAGAGAAACCTGCAGAAACAGAATCTGAATGTAAATGATGGAGAAACATCTGTGAAAGTTTTGAGAGCTGCCAGGCAACAATAAAAAACTGCCCTGCCAAGGACATTTTTTAATCAGAATCCAAATTCAAAGATTTCTTATTAAGAAGGTATGAAAACGAACAAAAACTACACATGATGTTCAGATGACAGGAACTATCCTGTAAAAACTCTCATGAATTTGCCATCACATTTTAGAAAGAACGTGGAGTTTATGTTGTTTAAAACTGATTTCAGAACGCAAACCTTGTGTTGCAAGCAAGGGTTTTATTAAGATCTGAATCAACAAAAAGCTTAAAGGTCTTTTTGAATATTAACTAGTTCCACTCCAGCATCCTGTGAGGTATTAGTTATTATCGTCATCCTAAATACATGGAAATTTCGCAGCAAAGCTGATGTCCTTCCTAAGGTCATACACTGATGCAAGTGACAGAGCCAGGAAGAAAAAGAACTGATCCTAGCTTTTAAGTATTAAGCAACTCTGCATCCCTGAAGTAAATAATATAATTTTTTTTTCCTTCCTCAAACAGCAGAATCCATAAAACGCAAAGAAAATCAGGACTTATGCCCCACGTGTACAATCAGTCATTGCCATTGTAAGACCTTGTAAACATGCATTCCTAACCTACACGCCTTACTGAGCCATTCGTTGCTCTGAACCGCTCAGACCTCCCATCCCAGAGACCCCGTTTCACTCCATACACCACAGTATTAACTCAAAGGCTGTTTGGCTGATACAGCTACACCGGGACAGCCCAGGTGTTCAGCCCAGCCAGCCTGGAGTCTCTTTTAGTGCGCTTTGGATCACCAATGGACACACAATGGCTGATTGTCAGCATGAGGCCAAAGGGAGCTGACACTTTCCCAGAGAAAAATGCCTTTGCTGTGTGTTTGGAAGGTTACACAGCTGTAAGTCAGACACAGAAGGAGCTGAAACCCTGGAGGGATTATTGCCCCAAACACACATGTGCTATGGAAGGAAGCTCTCCTGTGGACTGACAAACCATTAACTCCTGCTGGTGGGAGCCCATTCCTATGACTGGAAGTCCTTTACAGCCCCAAACCGCTGGTTGCTTGTCCTGCAGATAATTCTTGTCTCATCTCTGACCTGGTGACTTGGCCTGGGTTGTATTTATTTTCTCATTTTATAAGAAACAGGCTCTTCTGTGAACTCACTATTGGTGGGAATACCGGCATGGTGCGAGGCTGGGACCCACACTGTACAGTATCAAATACTTGAGCAGGAGAACTGGGACATTGTCCAATACGCCGTCTATCTTCCTGGGAAAACTCTCTGCTCTACACACTCCCAATCGTGCCATCAGCTGGAGCAAGATGGAACTTCACCGCACGAGATGAACGAGCCCTTCTCCCAAACACCCTTTAAGGACAGCAAGTGCTGCCAGAGCAGCCTGGTGAAGGTCCTAGGGCTCTCTGGAGGGCAGGAAGACACTGCCCAGGCCCCTCCCAAGGCTGGAGAAGGTGCCAAGAAAACCTGGAGGGCAGCAGGGCCCTGCCTGGGCCCTGGTAAAGCCTGGCAATGCCCAGCAAAGCCTGGCAAAACCTGGCAAAGGCCCCAGTGCTCTCTGGAGGGCGTCAGGTCTCTACACAAGACTTGGCAAAGCCCAGTGAAACCCCCTGGGCACTCCAGAGGGAAGCAGGGTCCTTGCTGGGGCTCCAACAAGGCCCAGTTAAGGCTCTGCCGCTCTTGGGAGGGCAGCAGGGCACTGCCCCCCGCCTCAGGAAAGTCCAGGGAAAGTCCCAGGACTCTCGTGAAGGCAGGAGAGCCCTGCCTCAGCTCTGGAAAAACATGGAAAAGGACCCAGGGAATGCTGGAGAAAAGCAGGGCTCATTGCGGGTATCCGCAAAGCCCAGGAAAAGCCCCAGGGATCAGGGGAGGGTGGCAGGGCCTCGGGAGCACCCTGGAGAAGAGCTGTGCTGGGCCGGGGGTGCTGGTGGGGCTCTGCGCTCCCTCTACCGCTGACTCCTCACCTTCCCCCTCCCCAGAGCCCAGGTCTAAAATGGAGACCCACCACCCAGGGCTCCCACACAGAAGCGGCCAGGACTGAAATCTGTTGGTGGCCCTCACCTTCCTTGCTTGGGGAAACGATGAGGAACTCAAGGTGGGATCTGAGCAGAGTACAGACGCCGTCAGAGAGCAGGGGACTGAATACTCATCCTAGATAGCACAGGGGACAAAAACTGCTCCAGGGCACAAAAAAAAAGAACTCAGGAGAGGTTCTGAGGCAACAAGAGGGATCCAAAGGGAGCTACGGAGATAAAAGGCGGCTGTGGAGCACACGGAAGAACCCAGCAGGCATCGTGATGGAAGTAGGGAGATCCTGAAGAGGCCAGAGACAAAAGGCGGCTCAGAGAAAAAAAAAAAATGAGGGCCTCGGGAAGAAATCTGAGAGAACAAGAGCAGTTCGAAGAGGGCTACGCCAAAGGCTACAGCTCCTGAGGTGGCGTGCAACGGCCTGGGGCGCCCTGGAAGCCCAGTGCCTGACTACAGCTCCCGCCATTCCGAGAACAACATGGCCGCCCGCCCGCAAGGCGGCCGCACTGCGCATGCGCCACCTCCCGCAGAGAGCCCTGGCGCTACCAAGCGCAGTGCGCATGCGCGAGCCTCCGGCACGCAGTCCCGCCGCCGCCGCGTGCAGTGCGCATGCGCCCCGCGGGCCGTAGGTGCTGCACCGCCACCGCGCGGGGGCGGCCCCGCGTCAGTACCCGCCCTGCGCATGCGCACAGCCCCCCGCTGCAGCACCGGGGCGGCCCCGCGGGCAAGCAGCGCTCTTTGCGCATGTGCGAACAGCGCCGCCTGCCTGCTGCGCCGCGTCACAACGGGGAGGGCAGCACCGGGCCCTCCTTGGGC
>JADKXX010010419.1:0-38626 GCA_017310255.1 Butorides virescens | reverse complement strand
CCCCCTACAGCCATCAGGAACCGCTCCAACCTGGGAAGCGCCTAAGATCCCCTCAGCCTGGAGACCCCTCCACAGTGACCGGGGACGCCCTTAACACCCCCGGCCCCTGAACCCTCCCCCCCATCCCCAGCGACGAGGGAACCCCCCAGCTCACGGCCAACACCTCCCGCTCCGACATGGCGGCCCACGCCCCCTCAGCCCCCCTGCGCCTTCACTGCCCGCCACTTCCGGGAAACAACCCCGCCCCCTCCGCCGTTCATTGGTGAGATGGGCCGCTGCCCGGCGGATCCTCGCCGACTACTGGCTGTCTGTGCCGTCCGTCAGCGAGTTGTGCTGCGGCTAAGATCCCGCCCGCCCGCGGTGACCTGAAGGGAGGTTCCGGGGGCGAGGATCGGGCTCCGGGAGGTCGCCGAGGTCGCAGGGCGGGCCGTGCCGTGCCGTGCCGTGCCGTGCCGGCCCTGCTCTGCCCTGGAGGCCGATGTGGGGCCGGTGTGGGCCCTGGAGAACCACCTCAGACCGTGGAGAGGGGCCACGGGGACCATACAGACCTGGGGCACGCAGTCTGGGCCATGGCAGTGTTACAGGGACCAGCTGAGGCCACCCACGGGGGCCAGCCAGGGCCTTGGCGAGGGCAAAGTGACCCATCTGGACCCTCCACAGGGACCAGTCCGGGCCACACGGGCCAGCTGAGGTGATCGGGGCCCGTCGGAGCCTGTGTCCCCCCCTCAGCCTGTGGCCAGGGCTGGCCTGGCCCCGTCCAGCCTGACAGGGCCTGTCCCAAGGGGCAGTTCAGCTGCTTCGCGGAGAACGGCACCAAAGCGGGAGGGGGATCAGAGCCTCAAGCTAATTTATTGCCCATTTCTGGTGGGTCCCGCCAGTACTGGTGGCCCCACCCTGCTGGGGGCACGGGGATGGAGAGTGGCAGGGGTGTGTGAGGTCCCTCGGTGGGACAAGGGAGCAGAGCAGGGTAGCAAAAGAGGACGCTGGCCCGGCCCTGCCCGTCATGGCTCCATCCAGGGCGTCCCCGAGGCCGGCAGGCTCCAGGCGCTGAACTCCCCGGAGTCTGTGAAGTCCTTGGCGGCCACCTGGATGTGGTGGAGGGTCCCGGGTTGCACTCCCGTCAGGGTGTAAGATGTCTGCTCGTACGGCCCGATCTAGGGGTAGAGCGGGGTTAGGGGCACCCGTGGGCCGGGGAACAAGGACGCAGCCTTGCTCAGGGGTGCGGCCCTCATCTGTGCCTCAGTTTACCCCATGTGGGAGGGTAGGGGATGCAGCAGGGGGTGAGCAGTACCATTTGGGTGACAGAGTCCTCCTCCTGGGCATAGCGGATGCGATACTTCAGTGGGAAGTACTCCGGGAAGGGCCAGGACCCTGGCGGGCTCCACTCCAGCAGCAGCTTCTCGGTCTCCCCGGGGATGGGTGAGACCCGCAGGTCCTCAGGGGGGTCCGGCTTTACTAACGAAGGAGGAAGACAATGAAGGTGTGAGGTGCTGGCTGGGGGATCCAGCACGGGGCCTCTGGGGACAGCGATGCTGTGTCCACCAGCCCTGTTGATGGATGGAGCTGTGCACTGCGGGCTGCAAAGGCAGCCTGAGACCCAGCAACTCATTGCACTGATGTTTCCGCATCCCACGTAGGGGAGCAAACGGGAGGGGAAAGGCCCAAAGGGAGCCTCAGTGCTGGATTAGACCCAGGCACTCTGCTTGGGAGGTGGGGTGGGTGCGAGGGGTCTGTGGGGACCTTGGCGTCCCGGTGGCACTCACTGATGTTCTCCAGGAGGAAGGGCAGGAGCGCGGAGGCAGCGCCCAGGGGGTTCACGGCCGTCACGTTCACCACGTAGGGGACGAGGGAGAACATCTGCACGTCCCCGAAGGAGCAGCTCCGCGGCCCTGTGCGGATGCACTCGCCTGCCTCTGCGGCCCCCTGCATGCTGTGCCTGGGGGGGGCGGAGGGGGGAGCTGGGCGAGGGGCGGGCTGCCCCGCCTGCAGCCCCAGGTGTGACACAGGCACCGGGGGGGGCTCAGCCAGGGCTCGGGGACCCCCACTGACCTGTACGTGGCCACGAAGTCGGTGTCCAGCAGCGGCTCAGGGGCCAGGACCCAGGAGCAGTTCACTGCCTGGGGGTAGCTGATGGCCCAGCACTCGACGGTGGGCAGTGTGGGGGGGTCTGGGGCAGGGGACAGTCGTCACCCCACTGCCAGCCTCCCCAGGGACCCCCAGCCAGCAGCGGGGGGCTTGGGGGGGGGCCAGGGTCACTCACAGCCCAGCCGCAGGCAGACAGTGGCCCAGGTCTCGCCGATGCCGGGGTGGTGGCAGCTGTAGTGGCCCTCGTGGGCCAGGCTGGCATTGGGGAGGGCCAGCCCCGGTGCAGGATACGTTCCCAGGACAGTGCCCCCCCGGCGCCACTCGGCCGGCCCCCCCACTGCGGCTGGGCACGGCAGCAGCACCTCGGTGCCCAGGGTGCCGTGCTGCAGGGTGCAGCGGCCTGGGGGACATGGCAGTGGGCACGGGCTGCACCCCTGGTGCAACCCCCCCCTCCTGCCCCCTGTGGTCCCGGGGGGCCAAGGGGACACTCCACGGCAGGGGCAGGGGGTGACCCTGGGTCCTGACAGGTCCAAGGGCCTGTGCCTCCCTGGGCCCCCCAGCTCCGTTCCCAGCACCCCGGTGGGTGCCCCTCCCTCCCCAAGGCCCCCAGCTCCCATGCCTCTGTCCTCAGCCCCCCCCATGTCCCCAGACCCCCAGCACCCCTATTCCTCCATCACCAGTCCCCCATGTCCCCAGTCCCTCCAGTGACCTCTAATCTTGGGTGCCCTGTAATGCTGTCCTTGGTCCCCTCAGTGTCCCCAGTCCCCACGGTGCCCCCGTACCTCCATCCCTGCTCCCTCCATCCCCAGCGCTCCCAGTCTGCCCAATCCTGCTGTCTCCAGTCCCCCCCAGTCCCCATACCTCTGCCCCCATTCTCCCCATCCCCCCATACCTCCGTCCCCAGCGCTGCCCACCGTGCTGTTGTAGGGAGCGGTGCAGACGGGTGCCACCAAAGCCACCACCCAAAGCCACTTCATGACAGGGAGACTGAGCTGGAGCTGCCGGGTTGCAGGGACCTGCAGGGGCAGGCAGCACGGTCAAACCGCAGGGCAGGGGACAGCAGGGACACCACGGTCCCCAGCTGGTCTGAGGACATCTCACTAAAGCTAAGGGTTCAAACCCATCTCCAGGCTGCTCCGCAGTGCCGTGCCTCGGTTTCCTCTCTGCCCTTGCCACACACCCTGGGGACAGGGGACAGTTTCTCACCGCAGTGGCCCGATCCTGCAGCCAGGAAAGAGGAGGGGGCGGAGGCAGGAGCAAAAGCACCCCGTGCAGCTGGGGTTTCCCATGAGGATCTGCAGCCGCCCCTGCGGTCCTGTGCCCGGAATCAGGGATTGCTCCAAGCCTTGACCAGGGAAGGGGCCAGCGCACTCAGGCAGCCCCCACCTCCCCAGGCATCTGGGGAGGGACTGTCCCTCACAGGGACCCCCCAAAACCCAGCCTGGGGGCTGAGCTGAGGTCTTGGCCGTGACCAAGCCCAGCTCCATGCCCCTGTCATCGCCCACCCTGGCTGCAGTCTGGCTCAGCCCCCGGGGGTGTGGGGGGGGGGACATGCCTCGCTTTCCCCATAGCATGGACAAGGAGCTCCCCACAGTGTCCCCCAGCCAGGCGCTGTGGGGCCACCCCACCCCCCGACACCCCCCCCGCCATGCCCCCAGCCCCACAGGGAGCCCTGTCCCCCATTACGCTCACCGCAGTGGGGCCAGGCATTGGGGACCAGAGGCTCTGTCACCGCCGGTGCGGGAAGCCGCAGCCCCGGTCGGCCTCAGCCCACTTCCTCGCGCAGGAAACGCTGTCCCCAGTGGGACCCACCGCCCAGCGTGGCTCCGCAGGGATCCCCCGCACACGGGGCCTCTGCCTGCCCTGGACCCACAGGGAAGCAGTTTTGGCTCTGCCCAAGAGGGTTTCAATCCTTCCCATGCCACCACCCTGCTTCCTTCATGGTCACCCGCTCCCGTCTGGGGACATCGGGGCTGGAGGAGATGCTGGCACCGATCCCCTACCAGCCCCAGCTCTGCCAACTGCCCCCACAGCACCCCCCACCCATGTCCCTGTGCCCACCCTTGTCCCCCCAAGATGAGCCGTCCCGTCGGCGTGAGTATAAATACTTTATTGCTGCTGTGCTGGGGTGCGTGGGGCACAGGGGGGCTGGCACAGGCCCCCAGGGCTGGGCTGGTGGGGGGGTGCCTGTGCCAGTGACGGGGTGCTGCCCGGAGAAGCAAAGGGGCACAGAGGGTGCTATCGTGAGCCTGGCCCCCCCGTTGTGTCACTGGCTGTGTCACCAACCCTTGGGGCACTGCTGTGCTAGTCAGGGCTCATCTGCCCTGCTCCTGCAGCCGCTGCATCCGCAGGATCTGGCACAGGAGCCTCTGCACGTCCTCGTCCATGTGGCCCTGGGGTGGAGGGGACATTGGTGGGGACATCAGAGGGGACATCAGGGACTCTCTGTGCGTGGCCCAAGCGCCCCTGGGTCCGTGGATCCAGCCCCTTGCTGCCTCCCACATGAATGCGGGCACCAGTGTGTGGCTGGCTGGTGCCCCAGTCCCCCAGACCGGTGTCCCCAGTTCCTCTCCAGCCACGTCCCCACCTCACCTGCACTGCGTAGAGCAGGTGGCTCCGGTACAACGTCACCACCTTGCTGTGCCGCATTTCTGTCTCCTGCAAGAGAGCAAGCGGGTTTGAGCACGGGGCCGGGGGCTTGCGGAAGCCCAGAACCCCCCAGGTGATGGCCATAAGCCCCCCTGTACCCACCACCAGCTTCTGCTCCAGTGCACGGATCTTGGCCTGGAGCGTGGCAGTGTCGGGGGGTGACAGTGGTGGTGCCCGGGACTCGGGGAGGGCATTCAGGGCTTCCTTCAGCCTGAAGACCTCCTTGGAGAGCTCAGTGATCTGCACGGCACAGAGACGTTACGGGGACCCAGGGACCCCTCAGCCCCAACTCCCCTGGGGTGCACCCATAGCTGTGCCCACTGCCACCCTGGGGTGGCCCCCGGGCAGGGGCAGAGCTGGGACTTCCCCATCCCATCCCTTCTTCCCCATCCCATCCCTTCTTCCCCCCGTTTCAGTCTCAGCTTGGGGAGGAAAAAAGGGGAACAGCCAGGAGAGCGGCAAATCCACACGCAGGGGAGCACGTGTGCGTGTCCGTGCTTGCACTTACACATGCAAGTGTGCACGCATGTGCAAGTGCGTGCAAATGTGTGCATGTGTGTGCACACGCGTATGCACGTATACACGTTTGCATGTTTGTGAGCACGCCTTCCCTGCGGCCCGGCCAGCTCAGCTCACCCGAGCAGCGCCCGGGGCCACCATTTCCCCACCGCAGGAGCCCCTCGCCACACCCCGACACCTCCTCCCTGTCCCCTACCTTCCTGTCCCTGTCCCTGACCAGCCGGGCCGAGTCCTCGGCGTGGCCGTGGAGCTCCCGCAGTCGCCGCGCCTCGTCCTGCGCCTCCGCCAGCTGCTTCTGCGCGGCGGCCAGGCGCTCCTCCGCTGCCTGGCGCTCGCTCTTCATGAAGAGCGCCTGCCGCTGCACCCGGAACACCTCCTCGCACGTCTTCTCGTGCCGCCGCGAGAGCTCGCCCAGCCGCTGGGCCAGCCCCGCCGCCTCGGCCCGCAGCCCCGCCTGCGCGGCCTCGTGCTCTGCCCGCGGCACCGCCGCCGCCAGCTCGGCCTCCAGCCGGGCAGCCTCGCGCCCCTTGGCCTCCGCCGCCGCCTCCAGCTGGGCCGCCCGCTCCCGCAGCGCCCGCGCCTGCTCCTCCAGCGCCGCCGTGGCCCGGGCGTGCTCCTCCCGCGGCACCCGGCCTTCCACCTCCGCCTGCGCCTGCCGCAGCCGCGCCAGGGCCTCCTCGTGCTCGCGCCGCCCCACCGGCCGGGCGGCCAGCTGCTCCCGCAGGGTCCCCAGCTCGGCCTCCCTGCGACCCAGCGTCTCCCGCAGCTGCCCCAGCTGGGCCGTCACCTCCTCCTGCTGCTGCACCAGCTCCGCCACCCGTCGCTCCAGCACCCCCGGCTCCGGCTCGGGGCTGCCCGCCGCCCGCCAGTCCCGTGCCTTGGCCTCCAGCTCCCGCCGCAGGGCCTCCGCCTCGGCCTCCGCCCGCCCGCAGCGCTCCAGCAAGGCCTCCTTCTCCCTCGACGCCTCCTCCAGGGAGGCCCCCAGGGAGGCCGTTGCCTCCACGGCCTCCGCGCCGGCCTCCAGACGGGCTTGCAGCTCCTTCACTTGCCGCTCCCGCTCCTCCAACGCCGCCTGCGCCTGCCGCAGGGCTGCCCGGGCCTCCGCCAGCTCAGCACCGGCCTCCCGCTTGGCCGCAGAGGAGGAGGAGGAGGTCTGCGTGCATGGCACCCGCAGCTCGCCCAGCGCTGCCTTGCACTCGCCCCAGGTCCAGGCCGGCTCCTCGTTGAGCTGCTGCGCTGTGCTCCCCTCCCCGATGTGCTCCGGGGCTCGCTCCGAGGCAGCGGTCTGTCCGTCCGGCTGCCCGCCAGCCTCACCCCTCGCCTCCGTGCCCTGCGGCGGCTCCAAGCGCTGCGCCCGCAACCGCTCCAGCTCACGTTGGAGAGCGTTGTAGAGACTGGCGGGCACAAAGTCCCCCGGCGTGGACGGGTTGCTCTCATCCCGCTCGTAGTTCTCCAGCACCTGCCGAGGAGAGGATGAGGCCACCAGGGGCCAGGGGACGGAGGCAGGGAGGGACAGACGGACAGACGGACACTTGCCTGTATTTTCTCCCTCAGTTCCTTGTTCTGCACGGTGAGGGACTGCACCTGCCCCTGCAGCGTGGCCAGCAGCTCCTCGGCCGAGGGGCTCAGCGTCTTCTTGGAGAGCAGCAGCTCTGCCCCTGTGGGGTGCAGGGACGCCGGTGCCACGTCCACCCATGCCCCCGCTCCCTGGCGTGGGGTGCCACCTCCCCACCCCACGAGGGTCTTGGGAGGCGAGCAGGGCCCTACCTGGGAACTCAAGCGGGTCTCCCTCCTCGTCCTGCAGCGTCTCGATGTCATAGCTCGTGTTCTCCTTCTCGTTCTGGGGGTGCAGAGTGGCAGCGATCAGCCCCCCGTGCACCCCAGCCCCTGGCACTGCCAGCTGCTACCTGCGCCTACCTCCAGTGAGGACAAGCGGCTCCACAGAGCCTCCACCTCCTTGCCCAGCCGCTCCTTCTCACCATCCCGTGCCGCCAGCTGCTCCTCCAGCTCCTGGATCTGTGGGGGCAGGACACGGGCACAGGGTCCCCTTCACTCCCATCAGACGCCCAACGGTGTCCCCAGCACCAGGACCCCTCAGAGAGCCGAGGCCACCCATGACCTCTTCGCCGGCCTCACCTGCTTCTCCATGGAGCGCCGGGAGCCCTCATCCAGCTCTGCCTGCTAGCGGGACACAGAGGAAACAGGGAGCGATAAACGCTGTCTCCATCCCTCCGTTCCCCTGCGCTCCCTAGGGACACGGTGGCATCTCCCCCATGACCCTGCAGCTCGCTGGTACCTCTCGTCTCTGCTTCTCCTGCTGCTCCAAGCCCCGGATCTTCTGCAAGAACTGGGCCCGCTCCTGCCGCAGCCGTACAATCTCCTCGTAGGCATCCCGGTCCTCCTGCAGATGAGCGGCCGCCAAGCCTCAGCGCCGGGCACTGCCAGCCCCCTCCCCACCATCGGCCCCCTCCTGCCCACCCTCAGCAGGGGGGCTGTGGCAGGCTGAGCCCAGCCAGGTTCTGTGGTGGCTCTCGGCCACCACATGCCCCCATGGGTGAGCCACACTCCGGGGTGTGCAGGGCGTTTTTTGACAGGAGAGAGAGAAGGAAAGGCTCTGGCAGGGCATGGACCCCCCGACGCCAGCACAGCCCCCCAGCAAAGGGTGTTTTGGGCCCGTGGGGTGAAGAGAAAGGGGCTGATAGCTCCTGCCCTGCCAACAGCAGGGGCTCAGGGCTGGGGGTGCTGCATGCACCCCGGGAGCGGGGACAAAGCCTCTGTTGCAGCTCAGGCCAGTCCCTCAGCGTCACCTCCACTGTGGGAAGGAGGGCACCTGCACAGTCCCCGGGGTGGTCAAAGCTGGAGAAGTTTGCCTGAGCCAGCCACGATTTGGCTACGCTGCGCCTGCCAAGCCGGGTGTGGACGTGGAGCTAAGGGGGACCCCCTCTCACCTGGCTGGGGGTGCCCAGGGGAGGCAGAGGGGCCTTCCTCTTCCTCGGGGTGCTGTTCTTCTCTCTGACAGACGACTGGCTGGGCGACGAGGTCTGTGGAGATACCAGAGCAGAGGGGACATCGCACCTGAAGTGGCTTCTCTCCTTCCTAACCCATTGCCACCTCGGGGAGCCCCAGGGCTCCTGGGGACCCCCACCCTGGGGCTGGGGCCAGCCCTGATAAGAGGCGGCAGCCAGGCAGGCCCTTACCTGGGACGTCTGCTCAGTTGACTCCTCTTCTGTGGGGCAGAGTGGGAGAAAAAGAGAAATTGGGGAGGTTTAGGGGTTTGTAGGGGAGGGCACAGCAGGCAGAGCCCACATGGGTGCAGGGGCACCCCTGAAGATGCTCGTTACAGGGGTGGGCACTCAGGGGGCACACACACACGTGTACACAGGGGGACATGTGTGCATACAAGGGGCACACACGCAGACAGACAAATGTGGGGATATACGTGGATGCGTAACTGCGGGGACGCACACGTGTGTGCAAACACGGGGAGACATGTGCGCACAGACACGCAGACACATGTACAAGTGCACGCGCTGATATACACGTGCACTTATACCCCCATGCTTGCAAACACGTGTGAACACGCATGTGCAGGCATGTTCAGGCGCTGAGACAGGCAACCAAGGCTCAGCACCACCTCCCAGCCCTCAGCTGGTGGCAGCACAGGCAAAGGCACCCCCAGCGCATGGGACAAGGGGGCACGTGCTGCCCCCCAGCCTTCCTCAGCCTCTTCCAGCCATGGGTTAGACAGCCCTGCCCCAAAGCACCCTGCAGGGTGAAAGCACCCCCGTGGGTCCAGGCCCTGCGGACAAGGGGCACCAGGGCAGCACGGCTGCCTTACCGCTGGCCCAGGACCGGCGCTGAGCAGCCTCTTGCAGAAAGTGCTGGATGAGAGCGTTGCCCGTGGCCAGGCTGTAGTGCGCGGCATCATGACCTGTGGAGTCCACCACGGCCACCCGGGCACCGGCGTTGACGAGCACCTCCACCGTCTCCACGCTGCCGTTCTCACAGGCCAGCATCAAGGCTGTCCTGAGCAGAGCGGTGAGAGGAGGGGTGAGGGGGGGAATTCCCTCCATCTCCCCACCTACCCCCAGTCCCCACCAGTACAGACTCACCTCCCCTGCAGGTCCCGGCTGTTGACAGCCGCGCCGCGGTGCAGTAGGTACCGGCACAGCTCTGAGTGGCTCATCTTGGCAGCAAGGATCAGCGGTGTGGAGCCATCCTGGGCAGGGTCAAGTTGGGTGAGGCTGCGCAGACGAGGCTCAGATCTCCCCATGGGGCACCCCACTCCCATCATCTCCCAGATTTCCATGTCACTTCATGGTATGTTTTCACCCCAGGAACCCCAGGTGCTGCCAGCTGCTGTGTTCCACCCCAGAAGCTGCTGCATTTCAGAGGCAACCCCAGCCTGGCCCCTTGCTGCTCTGCGCAGCGTGGGAGGGTGAGGAGCAGAGGGATCTCACCTTGTCCTTGATGTTCAAGGGAGCCTTGAAATCACAGAGGATCTCCGAGCACGAGATGCAGCCGCTGACCGCTGGGGAGAAGGACAGAGGCTGAGCACTCTGCCTCCGGTGGGGACGGGAGCAGGACGGGGCTGGCACTGTCCCCACTCACCTGCATGGTGCAGCGCTGTTTGGCCTCTGCCGTCGGCCACGTCCACAGGGCAGGAGGCCTGAGGGAGAGAGCCTGGGTTACAGAAGGACAGGGGACAGACAGACAGACTGCTGCAGTGGACGTGGCTCCTTGGCATGGTGGAGGGCCAAGCAGGTGCTGGGCAGCACAACGCAGCACCGGGCAGAGCTGGGAACCACCATGCCAACCAGCACCAGTGGGGAGGGAAGGGAGTTCAAGGACAGAGAGGACACCACGCTGGCACAGCACCCTCCCTCCCTCGCAGCACCATGCTCCCAGCCCCGGTACCTGCAGCAGCTTGCTGACGCACTGTGGGTGGCCATGCTTGGATGCCAGGTGTAGGGCAGTGTAACCTGGGGAGAGGGATGGACAGATGGACGGGTCAGAGAGCAGACAACGGATCTGTGGCAAAGGGGACCGGTTGGGTGACAGACAGACAGATGGGCACACAGGAGGATCTGCTGGACTGGGGCTGAATGGGACTGGGACATCCTCAGGAACACCATCAGTCAGTGCTTGAGTCCCCATAGGAAGCTGGGACAATTTAAAGCCCCCCCAGGCGTGGCCGTCACCTCTGTCCCCTCAGCCTCAACACCCACGGCAGGGTGGGAACAACCAGGGAGTGCCAGTGGCCCCGGCTGGTCCATGGCATTAGCTGGGGGTATCTGGTGGCCATGCCCTCACCCGAGCTGTCCTTGGTCATGGCATCCACGCCGTGAGCCAGCATGGCTTCCAGGCAGTCCACGTTCCCCCGCATGGCGGCCAGGTGGAACCTGCAGCGAGACCGGACTCATGTCCCTGGCCCCCAGCCTTGTCCCCAGCCCTGCATCCCTGGTGTCCCAGGGATGTGGATCGGCACTTACGCAGACTTGCCCTCTGAGTCCAGTTTGGTGGGGACCAGGCCCTTGCGGACAAGGAGAGATGTCACCCTCCCGGCATCGTTGTAGTCCACAGCTTGCAGGAGCTTCTCATCATTCTTGGTCCAGTCCTGGCTCTGCAATGAAGCCAAGAGGAGGCTCTGATAGCTGTCCTGTCCCCAGAGACCGGTGGGGTGCTGGGCTGTGCCCAGATCCCTGTCCTCAACCTCATCCCAACTCATTTCCACCCATTCCTATCCCCTTGGGGTGGCCAAGCTCTTTCCCAGCTGCTGTGGTGTGTGGCCCCCAGGTATGGGACAGCTGACTGGGATGAGGATCCCCTTCAGCCCCCCACCCAGCTCACAGACCAGAAGATTTACAGAGGTGCCCCAGTTTAGCTGTGGATGGGCCAGGCTGTGACCAGCTGGGATTTGGGAGCGAGCTGACACTGCCTGGTTGCCCCTGCCCCAGGTTTTGCCTCTGTCACCCTAATGACCCCAATGCTAAACACAGTCAGCACCCATGAGGTGCCTGCACCCCATCCCTGCCCAGGTCTCCCCACTGAGCCCATTCCCAGCCCCTCTTTGCTCCCTGACAAGGAAGGGACGAAGTCAGGGTGAGCACAGTTGGCAGCGAGAGCAGGTCCCCTGGGATGGCCCCAGCCTCCCTGGGATATACGGGACACAATCCTGAGCAGGATTGGGGCTGGATGCAGGGCTTGCTGACCCAGTGGTCCTGCATGTCCCCATCCCGAGGGAGCAACCTGCAGTGGGACAGGACCAGCACGGGAAGCCCTGGGTTCACCCCGCAGCCCGTGACGACAAAGCGGAGCTCGCTGCGGCCGCGGCAGCAGGAAATGGATGTCACCTTTTGGGAGCTGCTCGCATCCTGCCCCTCACCAGCCTGCTGCCCAGTGCCAGGCATGGGGCCTGTGCCCCATGCCCGCCTGGTGCCCCTGGAAGCCCCTCCAGCCCTAGGGGCCCAGGGGACCCCATCTGGGGAATAAACCAGTCTCCCAGGGTTACTGGGAAACTGGGAGGGTGATGCCCGTTCCCCCCCACCACCCCTGTCATGCAAGGACAAAGCAGGCTGGAGAGAATGCAGCCAAGCCCCGGGATGGGGAGGAGGATGGGGGGGGTCCAGGGTGGGGTGGGGGTGACACGGCTTACCCCAGAGGACAGGACCAAAGGGGACAGGAGATGGAGGACAGGGACGTACCGCAAAGGAGGCAGCGGCACAGAGGCAGATCTGCTTCATGGTGTGGAGGAGGAGGCGGCGGGCAGCCATGCATCCCTTGCCCCCCGCCTGGGCGAGGGTGGGCTGGGGCTCCAGGCCGTGGACCCCAGACCCCAGCTCGGTCCGGCATCGCTGCACGGGCGGGGGCCGGGTCTTGCCGCAGTGGGAGCCAGGATCCGCCTCCCTCCATCCCTCTGTCCCTCCTTCTTTCCCTCCTTCCCTCCCTCCTCAGCATCCAGAGCTCCAGGCATCCCTGCATCCCTGCCATCACGGAGCAGGTACCAAGGTCCCAGTCAGGGACCAGCCTGGCTGCTGGTCCCAGTTAAAGTGGGAGGGGTTGGGGGGGCAACAGCTTTCCCACCCCATGCTCAAGGTGAGGCAGCAATGCACCCTCAAACCAAGAGGATGAGCCTGCCTCCTGCCACCCAGATCCTGCTCCCCGAGGAGGGGGACGTGGGACCCCTTGCCCTGCCCTGGGGGGAACAGACTTACCTGGAGCCAAGGGAGGGGCAGGACCCCCTGCCTGCATCTCAGGGGTCCAGCAAGCGCCCCTCAAGGAGGGAATCCCAAAATTCAAAGGGTCCCTGGAAGAGCCCCCAGGGGTGGCAGGACAGCAGGAGCCTCTCACCCCTCCTCACTCACAGAAGTATCCAGGGCAGTGTGGGGAAACTGAGGCACAGAGCACCCTGAGCAGGGCAGGCCTGCAGACTCCACGTGAGGGGACTGCATCCTGTGTCCATGTGTCCCCAGTGCACATGTCTGTCCAGTGCTGCCACAGGCACTGGGGACAGCACTGTCACCCTCTGCCCGACGTGGAGGATGGCAAGAGCCTGCGGCACCATGCCAGGCTGGTGCTGAATAATTGAGGAGCATCAACATGCTGGTTCCACTGGCTGTGGCAGCTGGAAAGCTGGCAGCCGTCCCCACGAAGGGGACAGAGAGGGGACCTGGGACCTGCTTCCCTCTCCCTGGCGCTGCCTTTTTTCCCTTTGCTCTGTCCCACCCCAATAATGGCCCTGGGAGCACCCTTGGGTGCACTGGGAGCTTGATCCCAGCAGCCAGGGTGGTGGTGCTGACCTCCATAGGGCTGCTGTCCCCATGGTGAGCAGCCACCCCACATCCCAGGGCAGGTCCCCATGTCCCCTGCAACACTGGGGACATCCTGGGGGAGATCCCCATGTCCTCACGTCCCTGTGGAATCTGGGACGTCCCGGGGCAGGTCCCTGTGTCCCTGTGAAATTTGGGACAACTTGGAGCAGGTCCCCATGGACATCCCGGGGCAAGTCCCCATGTCCCTGTGAAACCTGGGTCATCCCGGGGAAGGTCCCCGTGTCCTCACAGACATCCCAGGGCAGGTCCCCGTGTCCCCACGTCCCTGGGAATGGCACTCACGTCCGCCTTCTTGAACTTGGCCTTCAGGCTCTTCATGGCGGCTCCAGCCTCAGCCCTGTGGCACCTGGACGGGGGACAGCCGTGCTCGAGGGTGTCCCCCCCACCGATATCGGCTCAGCCACCCCCAGACCCCCCGCTCCCGTCGCCCCGGCCGCGTCTCCCCGCAGCGCCCAGAGAGGGGGGGGACCAGGGGGGGAACCAGACGCGAGGGAGTTGGGTTACGGCCCGGCTGCGGTTACAGCTGGCAGCGCCGGGCAGCCGGGGGGGGGGGGGGGGGGGGGGGACCCGGGGGGGGGGACCGGCCCCCTTCGGGGCGGGGGGCTGCTCGCACCCCTGAAGCGCCCAGGGCGAGGGAGGCGAGGGGACATGGCAGGCAGGGCCCGCCAGGGGGAGCAAGGGGCCTGGGGGCAGCAAGGTCGGGCTCCCTCGGGACTCTGGGGCTGCCCTGCCGGCCCCCCGGGCCCTGCTCCCCGCCGCCCCTCATCACGGCCCCTGGGGGGGGGCAGCCGCGGCCGGGCGGGGTGAGGGCCCCCCCCCGAGTCCCTTCTCGCCCGGCACAAAGATGGCGGCGGCGGCGCCCTCCCCCCGGGCGGGGCCCACACGTGCGCCCCGCCCGCCGCGGCCTCCCTGCGCGCTTCCGCCCGTCGGCGGGGCTGGCAACAATGCGCGCTCCGGCGGCCGGGGCGGGCCATGGCGGTGAATTACGCGGCCGGGCTCTCGCCGTACTCGGACAAGGGCAAGTGCGGCCTCCCCGAGGTGAGCGCGGCGCGGCGGGGCCTCCCGGCCCTACCTGGGGCCTGCTCCGGCCTGGCGGGTTTCCATGGCAACCGGGCCCTCGGCCCCGTGGGTGTCTCCCGTGGGGAACCCAGCACCAGGCGCCCCTTTGTGTCCCCCGCAGCCCCCCCCCGGCCCCCTCCTTGTCCCCCCCAGGCCCATGGCCCCCTCCTCATCCCACTTCAGGCCCATGGCTCCCTCCTGGTTCCCCCCAGGCCCATGGCTCCCTCCTTAGCCCACCCCAGGCCCACCCCATGGCTCCCTCCCTGTCCCCTCCCAGCCCCATGGCTCCCTCCTTGTCCCCTTCCAGCCCCATGGCTCCCTCCTTGTCCTCTCCAGCCCCATGGCTCCCTCCTTGTCGTTGTCCTCCAGGCCCAGCACTATCCCCCTGTTTTGTGTCCCACCTGCCCCCAAAAGGATCTCCCGGCTGTATGGGAACCCTTTGTATTCCCCAGCGGGGATCCCCAGGGGCTGGGGATGAGGGGCTTGTCCCAGGCACCGTGTGGGTGATCCCAGCCCCATGCCCCCAGCAGTACTTGGGAAGCTTAAAACAGGTTTGGGGGTGAGGGAACAGGGACATGCAGGGGCCTGTGCTGAGCCTGGGGGGGTGAGGGGACAGGGACATGCAGGGGCCTGTCCTCAGTCCCTGTCCCCAGGAGAATGGGCTGGAGAAGCATCTCATGGAAATTAAAACTTGTGCCCATGCCAGAAAGCCAGGTGGGCCCACAGTCCCATCCAGCCATAGCGTCCCTGTGTCCCCCACCTCCATGGCTTCCCGTCCGGCTCGCTGTCCCTTGGCCCTGTCCTGTCCGCAGAGCTGGTGGCTGTGCTGGTGACAGCTGGAGTTGAGCACACGTGGGGTGGCACCAGCTTCGCTCCTGTCCTCCCGCTGCCCGGCGGTGCCCTGGAGCCCAGCCACTGCTCAGGGTATCAGCTGCCTGTCAGTGAGAGCAATAAACACCCTCGTCCATGTTAGGTGTTTTAAACCCTTACCCTGCATGGAGGTGTTTATACAGCGCTGTTTCTCTCTGATTAAATGCTTTTGTCATTAAGGAATGAGTAATCTTCTTTCCTTCCATGGATAAGAAAGAATTGTGGTTTACTGGGTCTTTGTGCCAGGAAGCGTGTAGGATCTATCCCTGCATCTCTCCATTCCCATGGTGGTTTGTCTCTTCTGCTCAGATTTTTGACCCACCGGAGGAGCTGGAGAGGAAGGTGCGGGAGCTGGCGGACTTGATCAGGAGTTCCTCCAATGTGGTGTTTCACACGGGGGCTGGAATCAGCACCGCCTCAGGGATTCCCGACTTCAGGTAAGCAGGGTGGGCAGCAGGCTGGGAGGATGGCAGCTTCTCCAAGTCCATCTCGTGTCCTGTAAAGCTCTGGACTGTGCTTCCTGCTACCCCAGCCAGAACTCCATCCCTCCTGTCTGGTCCTGGATCCAGCTGAAAATACCCTTTGCCTCTTGCATGCCTGTTTGACCTTAAGACCCACAGAGGCCCTACGTGCGCTCTGCTTGCATCAACGACAAAAATCACTGGTGATACACGGCCTTCATTTAGCAGTGCCTTGCTCATCCTCCATTGATAGGGCTTGTGGTGCATTTACAACTGTCATCTTAGATCCTCAGCTCTCAATTCTCGCTCTTTCTGTCCCCATTGCTGTAGGGGGCCCAATGGTGTCTGGACTATGGAAGAGAAGGGGCTCTCCCCAAAATTCGACACCACCTTTGAGAATGCCAGGCCCTCCAAGACTCACATGGCGCTGCTGGGGCTGCAGAGGGTCGGCATCCTGAAATTCCTGGTCAGCCAGAATGTTGACGGCCTTCACGTGCGTTCAGGATTCCCACGGTAGTGCCTCTCCCGCCCTGTCTCTGTGTCCCTCGTGCCTTTCCCAGCCGCTGCCACGTGGCTGTTCTTGCTGCCTGATTAGTGTGGCCTCACGTCCAAACACTGGATGCTGGGGCTTGATTTCCAAGGCTGGCTTGGAAGCTGTCTGCCCGCTGATACTGGGGGTGGAAACTTGGATGGACTGGTGTGGGAAGGGGTACATAAACCAGCTTGAATTTAGAGCAGAGAGGTTATGGCAGTAATGCAGAGAGTGATGAAATTAAGTCAGCCTTGGCTGATACTCTCTAGAAGTACACCCAGAAGCCATTTGCTCACGAGTGGAACGAACAAGTCACGGTGTTGAGCTGCTGTGTGTTACCACCCATCAGCTGAGTGGCTGTAGCTGTCAGTGCCACCGTGAGCAGCCCAGCTGCGCTGTGTGGCTGCCTGAGGGCTTGTGGCCCGGGGAGTGAGACGTCGGCTTCAAGCAGGGCACATGCTCCTGGCATCTGGGCTCAGAGCTGCGCTCGGGGCGCACGGTCCTTTCCGCTGCCTCTGTACCCATCCAGGGCCCAAGTACCATGCGTGGGCCCGAGATAGCCTTAAAAAGGCTCTCTCTTTGCCTCTCAATAAATTTCTGAAAGGGCAAGCGTGGCAAGGTGGAGAGAGTCCCGCAGTTGAACTGGTCTGACTTACCGGCTGCGGTCTCTAATTTCTCCCTCCGCGGTGAGGTCAGGGATCCTGCGTAGCCGTGTTCCCTGTGTGGGGAGCTGCGATGTATGGGAGCAGGGGGTTTAAGATCTCCGCTCCCTGCGTGGGTGGGGACTGAAGTGCATTTAGCAGCGCAGTGGCTGTTTCAAAGATGTCCTCAAAGGAACCTGCCTTTCCATTAGCACTTGTGGCAACAGGCTCTTTTCCCTTCGAGAAGCTTCAGCCTCCCATAAAACCCATTTCCAGCACTTAAGACCAGTGAGCAATTGTCTTGTGAGGAGCTGCCTGGAAAGGAAAGGGGAGAGCAGCTGAATTCAAGCAAGAAAATAAAATGCAGGGAGTTGGGATGAGAACGAGGAGTGTGAATGGGACCTCGGAGAAGACGCATCTCACAAATGTCTTCAGCCATCGTGGGCTGAGCAGAGAGCTGCCTCCAGGGGTTATTTTCTATTATTAAAAGCCCTGAGTCCTAGTTCCTGCTCCTAGCACCACATTTGCCTTTTCAAACTAAATAACCATGGGAAAAGAATAGGAAATAATGACCAGAACTCAGCTGTGCTTCCTGCAGCCGAGTGCCACTGCTTCCCGCTCTGGTTTAGCACAGCTCTTCCACCCAAACGAAGCATGTGCTTAAGTAAGCGCCACTGAACTGGGGCCAAAATGGGGGAAATCAAGTCAGTCCTGTCTCCATCCACCCTGGAGGAGGTTTCCAATCACTGTGGGGCTCTTAGGAACATAGGGAGTGCATGGCCTTGTTTTCCTCTAGCTTCTGCGCTTTGAGGCTCGCGCTAAGCTCGAGGGGAGTTTTAGCCAAAACAAGTGGCAAAGGGCTGGAACTGCGCAAGGACAGAGAGGAACGCTGAGAGCTGAGAAAAGCAAGGATCTGGGCTACTACCAGGCACAGAGAAGATCTGAGGCTGGGTCAGAATGGGAGCTAGAACTGGTGCTGCAGATGGAAGCATTTAAAAATTAAAAAGCCAGGATATGCAGTCCCTCCCCTTAGTCCCAATTGCAGTGGCCGTAGCGTAGTGCTTTCATGATGGAAATGAAACCGTGGCGCAGAAGGCCTCTTGACAGGATCTGAACGTGTCCTCTGGGTCTCCCCTGCCCCGTGAAAGGGACAGCTCTGCCCAAACTCCCTTTGAGCAGTATTTCTTGTGTTAAATGCACAAATTGGTGCGCCATAGTTTTGCCGGTGCCTGCTTGCCCTGCATGCGATGGCCACGCTTGGCATGGGGAAGCCCCCACGCTCAACATGGGGAAGCCCCCGCGCTTGGTGGCCAGACCAGCGGTCTCCTCTGCCAGACCAGGTGCCTCCCTGCAGCAAGGCCAGGTCATTTTGTGGCACCCAGTGCCCCCAGAGCCTGCCTGACACTGGTGCCTTGCTCTGATGCAGCCATATTTGTCTAAAACTAAACTAATTCCCCTCAGTGCTGACCCTGTGCTGGGGCACTGTCCCCAGGCCATGCAGAGGGTCCCTGCCACCCCATGTCACCTGGCAGGTCTGATCCGGCAGAGCTGGAACGTGGGGAAGCCCTTGAGGTGCAGGGCCCCTGGTGAGGAGGGGATTTTGGGCAGGTTTCCCTGTTGCCCCAGGGCTCTCCACCCTTCCCCAGCTCACCTCTGCCGTTTCTCCCCCAGGGACAAGCTGGCTGAGCTCCACGGGAACATGTTTGTGGAAGAGTGCGTGAAATGCGGCAAGTACGTGAGCCCTGAGCCTGGGGAGGGCATCAGCGGGGTGGGGGCTGCGTTGCTGTCCCCAAGGGACGATGGAGGCTCTGCCCGTGCCCGGGGGCTGTCTGCCTGGCAGGTCTCTAGCACGGTGCACATGGGGTCAAGGACAGATCTGTCCATCTGAATCCTAAACCCTGTCAAATGGTGGGAAATGAATGTTCTGGGAATGCTCCATTGCCTGGGAGGCCCTCGGCAAATCCGGCTCCTCATGGCAAAGCTCAAGTGCCAGCAGGGCTGCCTGCAGCAGGGTCTGTGCCCGCCAGCTGGAGAGAGGAGAGGAGGTTGCTACAAGCTGGGTTTTCCATCCTGGTTTGTGGCAGACCTCCGGGGCTGTTGGTCAGAGCTGCTGTCAGCAGCGCCTGGTTAGAGACGCAGGCAGAGGTCAATGAAGGAGTGAGGTGCTCCACTCATCGCCTGTGGCTCTGAGCCATCGCCTGCTTCCTTCAGCACAGGGTCTGTGGCATGAGGTGTGCCATACCAGAGGGGACATGTCCCGGAGGGTGCCACCTCCCTGCACGCTTGGCCCTGAATGGCGCCGTCTCTCTTGCAGGCAGTACGTGCGGGACGCGGTCGTGGGCAGCATGGGGCTGAAGCCCACAGGCAGGCTGTGCAGCGTCACCAAAGCCCGGGGGCTGCGGGCCTGCAGGTACGTCTGCTGGGCAGCTGGATGGGGGCTCCCGAGGGGACGTGGGGTGGCAAGGACCCATTCACCTGAGCGAGAGGCTCTGGTGCGCAGACTTGGCTTTGCAGGGCTGGGCTGACAGGCCCTCCAGCTCCAGGGAAGAAGCAGCGGGTGTAGGGGAGATCTCCAAAAGCCCACATAGGAAGCCAGCACCCACATCTCCAAGGAGTCCCAGCCATGCAGCCTCCTTTTGGGGTTTCTTCCCATGCCAATAATCTGAGCATGTCCTGGCACTGGAGAATGCCGTGCTGCGGGGTGGCAGCTCTAGAGACACCCTTCCCCTCCAGCAGGATACGGCCACTGCGCTGCCCGGGTGCTGCTCACCTTCAGTAGCGAAGCGTGGGCAGAGTAGCCGGGGGTACCCTGTGGTGATCTGGCATCCAGACACGCTCCGTGTGCCCCTCGCGCTTCCTCACCCAGCCTCACCCAGCCCAGCCCAGTTGCTTTTCTCATCCAGGCCGGCTGCAGAGCCAGCACAGCAGAGCTGGGGGCTGGGGGCTGCGGGGCAGAGCTCTGCTGGCTCAGCTCTGATGATGGAGAGTGAAAGGCACATCCCAGCTCTGAACTGGGACAGCAAAGCAGCTGGTGCTTTGGTGGTGACGCAGCACCAGCTGCAAAATCCTTTGTGCAGGTGAATTCTGTGCCTTCCCTCGGCTGCCAGTGAGCCCCCTTGGTTTGTCTGGGCTCCCTCTGTCCCTTCACAGTACGGGGCCGGGGAGGGTGGGACAGGATCTGGGTCACTGTCCCCTCTCCCAGGGCAGCTCTGCCGCCTGTCCCTGCCTGGCAGGGAGAAACTGTGGTCCCTGTGTGTGTTTTCTAGAGGGAAGTTAAGAGACACCATTCTGGACTGGGAAGATTCTCTGCCTGACCGTGACCTCACGCTGGCGGACGAAGCCTGCAGGTACTGCCCTTGGGCTCTTCATGCCGTGGCGGCTGCTGGCGCCTGCGGCTCGCGGTGCCCCGGGAGAGTGCCCGGGCTCCCCGTCCTCTGCCAGCACCACGGCCGTCCTCGGGCCAACCCTGCCTGGCTTTGTTCCTTGTGCTTTGTGCCTCGCAGCCCTGAGGCTGTACCCACAGCACAGCAATGCCCAGCCCTCTCCCCAGAACGTGGCCGAGAGGAACCACTGCAAATTCTGGCCACAGCTTTGCTTCCCAGCTGGGAAGCTTGGAGAGTCCACACTGGAGCAGGGTAGGAGAAGCAGCCAGCAAACAGCCACAGCTTTTTCTCTACCCTGGATGTTTTATCTTCTCCCTGCAGGAAAGCTGACCTCTCCGTCACTCTGGGGACCTCTCTGCAGATCAAACCCAGTGGCAACCTCCCGCTGATCACGAAGAAGAGAGGAGGGAAGCTGGTCATAGTCAACCTACAAGCAACCAAACACGTGAGTGAGAGCGTCTGCGCTGCTCCTTTCCCCTTGCATCACTTGTTTCAGCCCCGTTGCAGGTTTGTCCCCGCACATTGTCCCCTCCCAGGCAGCCAGATAGAAGAGTGGCCGCGCTTAGCGAGCAAACAGGCTGGGCTTCCCTCCTTGGAGGGTTTAAACCCGCAACTCCTGATAAACACCTAGAAATGGAAGGTAAATCTTAAGAGTGGAATAAAAACTCAGCCCAAAGCCTGAGGTATCCTCCAGTGAATTGCAGTCAGTAACTGCACGCACGTAACCCACGCCGCGGGGCAGAGTTCGGTTCCCGTTCAGCCCTGGTTTTGGTGCCCTAATTGTCCGAATGAGCAGAGCCGGGGGGGGTGGGGGTGGGGGGGGTGGTGTTGTTTCTGGGATGTCATTAGAGCTCCCTTGTCCCTGTCCCACTCTGTCCTGGGCTTGCTAGCCTGGCTCTGCATCCACGTCCCCGTCTCCAGGCTGTGTTTCAAGGTGGGGACTGCCTGCCCACACCCCGATCGAGCCCTGTCAGCCTGCGGCGCAGCCGGGGAGTGGTGCCAGCTGGGGTCAGGGTCTCAGTTCCTGCTCCACCAGGGACAATGTCCCAGGGACAGGAGCCCTGGAGCCCGCGTGCAGCTGAGCCATCACCCAGGCCCTGTCCCCATGCGCTCCCTGGGAGGGGCCATTTGTCCCCACACAATATGTTTGTCCCCTAACACCGTGCTTGCCCTCGCTCACCCCAGGACAGACAGGCCGACCTGCGCATCCACGCCTACGTCGATGATGTCATGACGAAGCTGATGAAGCATTTGGGGCTGGAGGTCCCGGAGTGGACGGGGCCAGTGGTGGTGGAAAGCGCTGAGCTCACCAAGCCCGAACAGCTCTTCAAATTTGAGCCCGGGGCTCACGGGCTGCTGAAGGAGGAGCCCCTGTCCCAGCACAACGGCACGGGTGAGCTCTGCCCTGACCTTGGGACCACGCTGGTGGAGCACCGTGACAGTCTGAAGCAGGAGTGTCCCAGCCCAGACACGGGGCCAACCACGGTGAAGAAGATGAAGGTGGAGCCTCTCCTCACCTGACCCAGACTGTTCCCTGTCTGTCTAGACACTCGTCTGTGCCGCTTTTCCTACCGACTTTTTTTTATACCCTTAAACACTGTCCCTTTTTTTATGTAAGTATTAAATACACTTGAATCGCGTCTGGCGGGGCAGCTGCACCGCCCTGGGAAGGGAGCTGCCTGCCTGGAACGATCCGAGCGTCCAGTTCCTGCTCTGCGAGGAGGTGACTGTGGGGTCCAGCAGGCTCGGAGCGGTGAGGGGCGAAGGCTGGGATGAGCCACCACGATCTCCTGGCTAAGATCTGCCCACAGAGCCGGCCCCGGGCACGCCGGTGATGCAGGGGATGTCGCTGGGTGCTGAAAGGGGATGGGCGCTGGCCAAATCCTGCCCTGGTGCAGGGCTGGGAGCTGTGGGGTGGTGCCCTGGCCCCGCTGCCGCCCCCCCTCTGCCTGCGGCTGTGCCCACCGCTCCCGGGGCAGCCCTGGGCTGGGTCCGGCCACGTGTCCCAGCTCTGCTGGACCCCCTTGCCTCATGGCAGCTGGGCTGGAGGTGGCCCTGCCCCAAGGATCCTTAACACCTTGTGGATCACCCCGTATTAAACTAAAACAGGTGGATTTTTTTCCAAAATACCTTTTATTTAGAGATGAAAATAAAGCTTAAAAAAAAAAAAAAAAATAACAAAACCAACCAGTTGCAACATCAACAGTCAACCAGCCCAGGGCCCCTCTGGTTCCCTTGTCCCCTTCCTGAGCGACCCCCTGGCCTGTCCGCAACTCCTGCTGCGCCCGCGGGGCAGGAGCAGCCCCTTCCCTCCCAGTAAGGCCGATGGGAACCGGTCTCATCTTCCCAGTTCACAGATACAAGCAAAGCCAAGCGGGTCCAGCATCTGCCCGCACCTGGAGGCAGAATCTAGAGGGGCCACCCCGAGCCACCCCATCGCATCCTCCACGGTCTCTGGGTGCTGCTTAAAGCTCCTCGGCCGGCTCCAGCGCCGCGGGCGTCCTGTGGCCAGCCTCGGTCCAAGCCAGCGATGCCAGGCTGTGGTGTGGTGCGGTGCTGTCCCCAGGCACGGTGTCAGCTCGATGATCCCCGTCCCCGTGGCTCAGCCCCTCCGAGGCAAGCGGCTGCGTGCCATTATGGGGGGAGGCTTTGTCTGGGCGTGGGGTGAATGCGTGGCTGCCAAAGGCTTCGTGCAGGGTCTCGGGGGCTTCGCCCAGGTGCTCCGGCCACAGCGGCTCCGGGGGGTTCTCGCCCCTGGCTTGGGGCTGTGTGTAAGCCACGCGGGAGGCGGCTGCGTTGTGCAGGGACCTGGAGAAAACTGAGAGCGAGGGAGGGTCAGCGCCCGCTCCGGTGCCCGGAGCTCCCGGCACAGCCCCGGCGCGGCCCTCACCTCGCACGGGCCCGAAGTCGCCGTCTGCCTCGGCCTTGCTGGGGGCAAAGGGGCTGATGGAGGGGAAGACGATGAGTGCGAAAGAGAGCAGCAGGACCTGGGGGCAGAGGGGGGGCGTCACTGTGCACAGTGGTGGGGAGGGGAGCAGGTTCTGGGACACAGCTCCCAGCCAGGGGGCTGGTGGCAGAACCAGGGCTGCGTCCCCCATGGTGCGTGTGCCCCTGCCTCCATCCACCCCTGCCTCCATCCATCCTCGCGTGCCTCCAGCCCTTCTTCCATCCATCCAACCTTGGAGCATCTATCCCTCTGCCTTAGCCCACGTCCGTCCCTCTGTCCGTCCTTCCATCCACCCCTTGCCAGCACATCCCGGTGGGTGTGGGCCTCCTTCCCTCGAAGCAAGGGGGCCTGTGGGGGGGATCGGGGGCTCCACGCACCGCAATGCAGGTTCCCGTCTGCGCTGCCTTGTTGCTTGACTGCACCACGAGGGCCTGGAGCTTCTTCAGCTGCTCCAGGAGGGACCTGGGGACAGGGGGAGCCCTTTAGCACCTCCCAGTCCCAGCCCACCCTGTCCCCCCTTCCTGCCCCGGGAGCACCTACGAGTTCTGCTTCTCCAGGTGCAGGACTTTCCTCTGCAGCTCCTGGTTCTGGGCCGTGCACGCCGACATCCTGGGGGACAGGGAGAGGGGGACGAGGTCAGGGGGGTGGCCGGGGAGGGGGCTGGCAAGGGGCCAGCGTGCCCATCACCGGCAGCCGGGTGCCCCAGAGTGCCCGGAGCGGGTGCGGGGTGCCGGCCGTGGGGGTTGGCGGGCAGCCCTGCCCGGAGCAGGGGTGTGGGGTCCGTACCGGCTCTCCAGCCCGTCGATGTACTCCTTCTTCTTCTTGCGGCTCTCCTGAGCCGACTGCTTGTTCCTGATCTTCCGACGGATCTTCTTCAGCACCCGCTCCTCATACTGGGGGACACAGAGGGGGGGTCAGGCCCGCCAGGGCTGGGACCCCCCCCAGCTCCGCACCCATCCCAGGCGCAGTGGGACCCACCTTGGTGAGGGGCAGCTGCGTGGGCAGGGACACCCCCTCCTTCGCCAGCAGCTTCTTCTCGTCCTCTGTCAGCACCAGCTCCTGGAACTGCCCCTGGCTCTGCCTCAGCAGGGAGCTGGGCACCTGCGGCTGCTGCGGGGCCAGGGACGGGTGAGGGCCCTGGGTGGCAGGGGTCACCCTGCGCCTGACCCCGGGGACCGCGGTGGGGACCATGGTGTGGGGATGAGGGTGGGATTGTGGTGCAGGAAGGGAGAAGGATGGGAGCATGGTGTGGGAAAGGGGACAGGATCAGGGATGGGATCGAGGTCCAGGAAGGGACAAGGCTGGGGACAGGGAAGGATGGGGACGCAGGGGCGGGGGGCACTCACGGTATCAGAGCTGCCCGAGAGCAGCAGGTCCTTGACGGTGAGGGTGCAGGATGCGGGCGGGCAGACCATGGGCGGGTCCTGGCTCTCCTCCAGGAAGAAGCCCGGGTGCCACATGTCTGGGTGAGGGAAGAGCAGAGGCTGTCAGCAGTCCCATGTCCCCCTCTGTCCCCCATGTCCCCAGTGCAGGACCCTCACCCCTGCCACGGCCCCAGAGCTACAGTGACTTGCTGCCACCTGACAGTCCAGTGGTCCCGGACTCCGGGCCCCCAAACTGTCCCTCTGGTCCTGCCCCTGCCCCCCCCCAACCACCCTGTGCTGCTCAGCCCACCTCAGCACCCCCAGTCCCCCCAAACCTCCCTCCTCTTCCTGTCTCCCCCACCAACACCAGTCTGCCCAGTTCACGCCAGTTCCCAAGCTCTCCCCACTTCCCCCAGCTCCCCTCCAGTCCTCCAGACCTCCCAGTTCTTCCCAGTCTGCCCAGTTCCCTCCAGTCCCCCAAGCTCCCCTAATTTCCTCACTATCCCCATGCGACACCAGCTCCCCCCCAGTCCCTCCAGTACCCCCAGCCTGGACCTTTGCCCAGTCTCTCCCCATGGCTCACCCAGGTCGATGGAGACCTCAGGGTGCAGGACCCCAGCCGCCCCCAGTGGGGGCAGAGCTCGACAGGGGTTGGTGTAGGGGTACAGGACCTCGCTGGGACCCCCGTCACAGCACCTGGGGGGGCTGTCGAGCTGGTCAGAGGGGGGGTCGTCAGAGACCCCGCTGTCGCTGGTGGCTGGGGACCAGCCAGGTGAGTCCGACACCGAGTCCCCAGAGCCCAGGATGGAGCTGAGGAAGTCCTTGCCATCCTGGGTACACTGTGGGGACATGGGTGCCTGTCACCATGGAGTGCCCGTCACCCTGGGGTGCCCACAGGAGCTGATGGCACTGCGGGGTGGTCCCAGCCCCTGGGCAAGCCATGGGGATGGGGCTCTCCTGCCAGAGCTGGGGATGAGGTGGGGATGTGGGGATGGGACCCCCAGCCTGGGGGACTCACCCCGTCCTCAGGCCAGGCACCCGGCAGCGTCCCCAGCTCCACACCACGGAGGATCCCATCCTGGCGGTCGAAGAGGAGGTCCAGCAGGTCGAGGCTGTCCACGCCAGAGGCCATGGCTGCAAGGCAGCAGGGTCAGGTCCCTAACCCAGTCCCCATGATTGCCCCCCTGCCTCCCCACCTCCCTCCAAGTTGCACGGCCCCATGGACACCCCAAATTGTGGGGCGTGGGGCTGGTGAGAGGGAGCATGTTTGGGCACAGGCCCACGTTGCGGGACCACGGGGCGGTATACCTACACGTGTGTGATTGCGTGTGGCCATATGGATGCATGCATGGCTGGATGCGCATGTGGCCATGCTGGCACACGCGTGTGCAGAGCTGTGGGTCTATGCAATCACGTGACCATGCAATGTGCACATGTGTGCCCATGCAGACATGGGTGTGAGAACATGTATGAGCACATGTGGGCACATCTGGCAAAGCCCTACATGCACGCATGTGGGAGGGAGAGCACAGGCATGCGGGGGCTCAGGGACATGGCAGTGGACCCCTCCTGCCTCCTTCCAGCAGCTGAAACTCCCAAATCCTCTCTTTTTTTCCCCAAGAGAACTGCACAGCTAGGGGCTCCCCACAGGCACCACACCATGCCCCCCAAGTGCAGGAGAAGGATGAGCACCCAGCCCCAAGGGTCAGCTGGGTCAGCTCCCTGGTCCAGCCCTGTCCCATGTGTGTGACCCCTCAGGAAGATCAGGTTAATCATTTTGGGTGGCAAGTGGAGGGGGAGGAGATTGCTGTCTCCGGCCGGCCCCGAGGAGGGGACTCAGCCCTGCTCTGCCTCTGCCACCCAGGCACTGCTTGAGACCCCGGACTCAGAGAAAACCAACAGGCTAACTGACCAGTTGCCCAACCAGCTGATCAGCCGACTGACAACCCAACTAACCGACCAGTTGACCAACCGAGCAACTGGTTGACCAGCCAAATCAATGAACCAATGAAGAAACAGGCCAAATGCTCAACGTGTTGGCCAACCGACCAACTGATTGACTGGCCAAATAACCAACACACTGACCAAGTGACTGACAAGTCAACTGTCTGATTGCTTGATCAACCAACCCACCACACAACTACCCAACCCACCACTCAATCCACTACCCAGCTACCCAACCCATTTCACCCAACCCATCATCCAACTGCCCTTCCCAACCTATACAGCACTGGTCTAAATGTCCTTCAAGCCAGGTTTGGGGACGGTTGTCATTACCATGGTGTTTGGCTGGCCAACCCAGGCAAGGGGCTTTATTGCACCCTGTCCTTCATCCTCAGTCCTTCCAGTGAGCCCTGATGGCCCCATGGGACCATCAGGTAGAAGGACCCCATTGAGCACCAGCAGCCAAGGACATACCTGTGTCAGATCCCACTCCTACAGATCCGTCCTATCTTCTCAACCCTCTCAATGCACAGGGGAGCGGGGCAGATACTGAGCCTGGCCACCTCCTCCTCCTCCTCCGTGTTGTCCTGACCCAAGTGGCAAAGTTTAAATTCCAACTGCACAGAAATAACGTCCCAGATTGCAAAATCTCCCGTCCCTGATTGGGGACAACGGTGAGTGATGGCAGGGCCGCCCCGGGGATGGACCCGCTGTGCTCCGTAACTCATTAGCCAAATGTTTTTGTCTGCTGCCGCCAAGCGGGGCAGGAGGGGCCTGGGGCTGGTGGGCAAAGTCCGAGCGCTGTGATTGCCCATGAACTTTCACCCATTTTTGGGGACAGTTTCCCTTTTTTTTTTTTTTTTTTTAGATGAGCGTATCGGCATTAATCACATTTTATAGGTGTTGAGAACAACATCCGGGGAAGACGTCAACTTGGACTCTACCACTTACGGCTTCCTCCACAACAAACCTTCATCCCCTCTGCTCCCTGCGGCCAGCGCTGGCCTGGCCGCCTGCGTTCTGCTGCCTGCCCGGCCGGCGGGGACTGCCCACCCCCTCCGTGCCTCAGTTTCCCCCACGGCTGTCGGGGGTCCCAACGCGTTACCGTTGCGTGGATGAACGTTCCCCATGCCACCAGCCCAACGCCTGTCCCCCTCGGAACGATCCCATCCCCACCCGATCCCCCAGGATCCCCCCCGGGATCCCCTTCCCGCAGGGAGGGCAGGGCTGGGCGAGGCGGTGGCGTGACCCAGGCGTGGTGCGGGGGCCAAGGCCGCGGCCCCTTATCGGCCGCTCGACGCCCTCTGACCGGGCGGCAGCGGAGGAGACGGCCGCCCGTGCTGGCGGACCGCTCCCTGCTTTATGGCCCCGCGGCAGAGACGGGAACCATGGAGCCGAGCAAAGGGCGCCCGCCCGGCGCCGGGGGGACCGGGGCCGGGGCCCAGTCCCCCGCGGCCGCCGCTTGCCCGGCCTCGTGAGGGCCCTGGAGCGCACCCCGGGCCAGGCCCCGCAGGCAGGGGATGGGATGGGCGGGGCAGGCAGGGGCCGAGGGGGGGGGGGGGGGGGCGCCGGACCCCCCCCCCCCTGATAGCGGCAAGCTAATTGGCGCCCGCCCCCCCCGCGCCCCCCCCCCCCCCTCACCCCCACTCCCCCCTCAGCCCCTCTCCCCCCTCAGCCCCTCTCTCCCTCAGCGACTTCTCGCGAGATTCCAAGGCCCCGCCCCCTCCCCGCCGCTCTCAGCCCCCTCCCTTCTGCTTCCCCGCCCCTCCGTCTGGCCCCGCCCCCCGGCGCGCGTCCCCGCACCATGCGGCCGCGCCCCCGATAGGCCCTGTCTGGCCCCGCCCCCCCGCCTGGCCCCGCCCCCGCGCGCCCCCGCGCCGCGCGGCCGCGCCCCCGCTAGGCCCCGCAGGCGCGGCCCGGCCCGGCCATGCCGGCCAAGAGGAAGCCGGTGCTGCCGGCCCTCACCATTGCCCCCAGCGCTGCCGAGGGGCCGAGCCCCGACGGCTCCGCCGAGTGAGTGAGTGGCGGCGGGGCCCGCCCAGCCTGCGCCGCGGCCGGGGAGGAGAGGGGGGCGCGCCGGGCCTGGGGGGGCAGGGGCGGGGGAGGGGGGGGACTGGGCCGGGGCGGGGCGGGCACGGGGGCCGGGGGAGGGGGGGGGGGGGAGGGAATGGGATGGCATGGGGCAGGGGTGAAGGCTGGGCTGATTCCCGGGGTTGTTGGGAGGGTGGCAGGGGCGGCAGGGGAGGCTGGGGAAGGTCTGGGGGCAGCTGAGGCCTGGGGCGTGTGGGGACCAGGCTCAGGCACAGAGCTCGGGGCTGGGATGGGGACCTAGGCTTGGGAGGGGGGGATTTGGGGCAATAGTCAGGACTGGGGGGGTGGGCAGGATGTGTGGGGTGAAGGGTGGCGGAGAGGGGGCATGGGCAGTGTTGGGGGGAGGCGGAGCATCGCCGGGGGGTGCTGGGTGGAAGGGGTGGGGTGAGACCCCCCCGAACCATTCCCTAGGTTTGGGGGGGGGGATAAGGGGGTGGGCAGCAAATGGGAGAGAGCAGCTGGATGCTGCTCTCGTGCAGGCGATGGGAGCTCAGCAGCAGGTGCTGGCAGAGCACAGACACCCTTTTGTGTTTGGGAGTGGGGGGTTTGGGGGGGGGGGGGGGGGGCGTAATGGAGCAGGGGGTTGCTGGACACCCTGGAAAGCCCTTCTCACGTTTCGCAGCAAAACCCAAGCTTGGCTTCCCATGTCAGAAGGGGGAGAGGTTGCTGGTGCTGCTGTTCTCTCCGGGCTGAGCTGTGCTGCCTCTTTAAGGGTTGAGGGATTTTCCCTACTCCTTGGCTTTCCCAAAAGAGCTGACTGCACTAAAGCTCCTCTCCAGAGGAGATGTGCGTGTTGGGCAGATATTGCACCATGGGTCTCGCTGTCTGTGTGACCCTGTCAGCACCAGAGCTGAGCCCTGCCTCTCTCCAGAGCTTTGCTTTAGTCTTGCTGCTCTATTGGGGGCTGAGTATGTGTCAGATGACACTTTTCAGTTATTTCCCTCTGCTTCCCTAATAAAAGAAACCCCTCCTTCTCTGGTGCTGCCCTCGCAGTCTCCTGACCATCCCTCCTGTCTCCTCCTCGCCTCTCCAGGGCAAACTTGGTGGACCTTCAGAAAAAGCTTGAGGAACTGGAGCTGGACGAGCAGCAGAAGAAGCGCCTGGAAGCTTTCCTCACGCAGAAAGCCAAAGTGGGCGAGCTGAAGGATGATGACTTTGAGAGGATCTCCGAATTGGGGGCTGGCAATGGCGGCGTGGTTACCAAAGTGCAGCACAAACCCTCAGGGCTCATTATGGCACGGAAGGTAACTGGGGGTAGGAGGAGTGGGCTGTGGTGCCATGCTGGAGCGTCTGGCGCTTGCCCCAGCCCTGGGAGAGCCGGTGTCAGTTGGGATTTCTCTGCGCTTGACCCATCTGCACCCACCCCACTGGGGTTGGGACCATGGTCCCAGCTGCCCCCAGGTTTTAGGTGGAACCTCTCCCGCTCCGTCTCTGCGAGCGACCTGGCTGCTCTGCCTGTCTCCGAGTCCCCTGGGAGAGGCCGTGCTTTCTGCGACAGGTCCCTGGGGTTTGGAGCACCTTGTGTGAAAACACAAGTTTGTTCTTTTTTTTTTTTTTCCAGTGAAGCTGGTTTTAGTGAACTCAGCTAAACTAGATAGAAGCAGATCTCTTGAGAATCCTAGGTTGTGGCTAACGAGGACTGCAAATGGCAGGTGGAGGGACGGGTGGCTGTTCCTGCATGGGCAGGAGTTTGATGCACGTGTTCCTCACCCCTCACCACCCACTTAACAGATCCCCAAGGTAGTTCCAAGCAGCCGTGACAGCGATCCGTCTTGGATGTGGGTTTATGGGTGACGTCTCTTACTGTGGTGCCCTATAATAGAAAACCAGGAGATGCTCCGTCTGCCTATCAGAAAAGGCAACGCTTGGCGAGAGCGGTGCAACCGCTCGTTTGTAGGACAGCTTCCTTCAAGGTCTCTGGTCTTACCTGCTGTCGGGATGGTTTCGTGGGTCTCCATGAGCAAATCCGCTGCTCTAGGTGGCTTCACTCAGAGCTGAGCCCCCAGAGTATTCCAGGGTATTTGATTTGGGAGCGTTGGGTGTCACTGGGTGGTTTTGAGACTGTTGGGAGCTCTGTGTTCAGAAACTGAAGCGAGGGCAAGCTGCAGCAGTGCTGTCCTTCCTGCAGAGACTGGCCTTTGCAGGCCCGCGGGAAGGACAGACGTCCCTGGGGTTGGGTGTCCTAGAGCTTACAGTAACAGTGGCTCTTTTTTCTGACCTGCCCTTGTATTTTTCTAGCCTCTGGCTTCCCTACCTTCAAGCTGGGTTAACTGACTCTACGTGGAGCCCAAGGAATAAAGCAACTGCACGTTCACGTGCATAATCTTCATGTGTTTTGTTTTGTTTTGTTTTTTTCACTTTCTGTGGTTTCCTTGATATCAGAGCACCTCTTCTTACAACACCTACAGAACTTGTGAAAATGTTCCCGTCTGCTGAGTCAGATCTGCATCAAACTTCTGACTTGTCTTTCCACTCTGTATCCTGTGCAATCTCCGCGTCTTACATGGCCGGCAGTCGCTTCAGTCGCTAACAGGCTGCACAGGGCTCTACCTCGCCCTTTATCCTTAATGTTAGTCTGCAAATCGTAAAAAGTCTACGCCAAGGCAGAGCTTCCCTGGAGGATTTTGTTTCTTTCCGACGCTCAGGACTTGCTCATGTGGTTCCTATAGGTTTGGGTTTTGTTGTTGTTTTTTTTTTCCCCAGTCATTACACCTTGAATATTTTTTTTTTTCTTTCTCGGCAGCTGATTCATTTAGAAATCAAACCGGCCATCAGGAATCAGATTATCCGAGAGCTGCAGGTGCTGCATGAGTGTAATTCCCCATATATCGTGGGTTTCTATGGAGCCTTCTACAGCGACGGAGAGATCTCCATCTGCATGGAGCACATGGTGAGTCCCCGCTCCTCCTCTGCAAACTGCTGCTCCCTGGACTGTTCCAAATTGCATCTCCCCGAGACTTGAAATTGCAGGTGAATCGGGTTAGGGTGCTGGCAGCCGCGATGGCTCCTCGCTCCGGCTGCAGCAAGGCCGCTGTGCTCCTGGTAGGAGCTGCACGCTCCCGCTTAGGCGTCAAAATGACAGCGAGATCGACTTTTTGGAAAGCGGAAGCAGAGGTTTGGGGGTTGGCCAAACGGAAGTGTTGTAAGCCTGCCGCTCTACAGAGCTCGCCGTGAAGAACAGCGTGCATTTTCTGTTGTCTCTATCAGAGAATAGCGTTGTCGCTCCTCTGGATCAGTGCTGACGGCATCATCTTTGCATTTACCACTGATGGGAAGGAAGCTAAGAACTAATGGCAAGAAGCAGAGCTGATAGAAGATAGCATTAAAATAGTTTTCAGTGAGAAGCTTGAGCTCTGATCACCAGATATCTGGGTTTTTTGGTTGTTTTTTTTTTTTTCTGTATAAGGAACGTGCTCAATGCCGAGTGGTTCCAGACGGCTGGGTTGCTATGTACTGCTTTTCTAGCATTTGCCCTCCCTGGGCACGCCTGCCTGTACAGCCAGCTGTGCTGTTTTCCTGGCGGGGATGGGCGTGTTGGTCATTTCAATGTCCTTTACTTTAGGATGGCGGCTCTTTGGATCAAGTGTTGAAGGAAGCCAAAAGAATTCCTGAAGAGATCCTGGGGAAAGTCAGTATAGCGGTGAGTTGTGGCGCTTCAGGCTTCCAGAAAGGGTTTGCTGGGCACAGTTTGGGAATAATGCTTGCGTTTCCCCAGGAAGCTTTCGTTTCCCCTTGTGCCCTTCCCTGTCCTGACCTAGGGCAAGAGGCGATGGTGTGTGCGAGAGGGGAGGGGGAAAGCATATTCCCAACCACACTCTGTAGCTTTGACCCCTTGCGTTGCACTGGCTGGTGTTGACTTCTCCCGAAGAAGATTTCGGAGAAGCTTTCTCGGGTGGTTAACCCAAGATCTGCGATTGACTTGGTGATAAATTGCAAACCCTGGACCGTGGACACTATGGGGCGGCTTCCTCGCCAAGCTGCAGCGTGGCAGCACCCGGAGTTTATGCAACGTGTCCTGCCGAAGGGAAAGCGCTTCCCTTCCCAGCTCTGATCTCATCCTGTCTTTGGTTTCCTTCTAGGTTCTGAGAGGCTTGGCGTATCTGAGAGAGAAGCACCAAATCATGCACAGAGGTGAGAGGAGGAACCTAAAAATAACTGCCTGCAGCACAAGAGCCCTGTATCTTACCTAGAGTCACGTTTACGCTCTTCTCTCTTGCTGTTGTCAGATGTGAAGCCTTCTAACATCCTGGTTAATTCTCGAGGAGAGATTAAGCTGTGTGATTTTGGGGTCAGCGGTCAACTCATTGACTCCATGGCAAACTCTTTTGTGGGAACTCGGTCCTACATGTCTGTAAGTTCCTTTCAACTTTTGACTGGGGTTTTTTTTTGGTTTTTTTTTTTTACAATTTGGGTTCAACTCTGCTCTTCCAGAATCACCATGTAGCATCTGATTCACTCACGGTTTTTGCTCTGTTCCATCCTCATCTGGACTGTGCCCTTCCTGGCGCACGTTGGGGGTGAGCCCAGTGCTTTGAGGCACCGTCCTGTGCTGGAGAAGCAGACACCACCTCATCCTCTCGAGGAGTTGGTGTCCTGTTGGCTCCAACCTGTGCCCAGCTAGCAGTGATGCATGTGGGAGTGCAAAGACTTGCAGGGAAAGATGTTTTGCATCCTTCAAATACTTCCATATTTTATTTCGGCGAGTGTTTGTGGGTTCAAAACCATCTTCTCTTTCTGTATGCAAAGCTCTGCCCAAAAAACTGGGTGCAGAGGGGATGCAGGTGCTGGTAGACGCGCCTCCTCTGCTGCTTTGACCATGGGTGCTTGCTGGCAAAATGGGGATAAAACCAGTTTAGTGCAGCTGGGTTTTAGTACAGGCTAATGGAAAACTAAAGTCAAATTGGAGTCAGCCAGTGAGAGTGAACTGTGGGAAGAGCTGCTTGTGCCTGTCCTTTAAGTGAGAATCCGAACTGGCCTTAGCTCAGCTGCAGATAATAGAGCACCCATAACAATAAAATTGTGTCCTGGCTGGCTCCGAGTCCCCCTCCTGGCTGAAAGGCAGGGGGTAGGTGGGGGTCTTGTCCCTGCACCGTGTGTGGCTGTGGCTGGGAACGAGTGGTCGGTTATTAGGGAACCCGGGCTTAGGTCTGAGCTGCTCTCATATTTTAGGAATGGTTATTCAAGTACAGTTATAGTTAGGCAGTGGCTATTTAAAAATAATATCTCCTTTACACTCAGCCACTGGGTCTGCACAGCTGACTCAAAGCTGCCAGTATGGATGACTTGCATTGATTTATTTATTTTTAATTTTGATTTCAATGGTAAGAGCCTAGAGTGGATTTTGTGCTCCTCAAATTCCCCTTGGGTATTAACAGGAATGAACAGGAAAAAAACCAATTTTGTTAATAAATGGAGTTCATTACATCTTAGCATGCAGAGAAACAGATTCCTACTGTGTATTCTGCACTCCTAAATATAAGCAGCTGTAAATGCTGCTCAAGGGTGGCTGTTGATTAGATGCCTACAAGTGCTTTATGTTGGCACATGATCTTTCTTTTGTGTCCCCTTTGCCCATGACCCCTTTGGGACAGTCCTTTCCCTGGAGGGGTGGAGAGCTGAGTCGGAGAGGCTGTCAGGATATCGAGTCTCATCTATTTAATTTCAGTGCATGGTATTTATGACTTTGCATATTGATATTCCGTGTCAACGTGTGTTTCTGTGGTCTTTCCTTCCAGCCTGAGCGGTTGCAGGGCACCCACTACTCGGTCCAGTCCGACATTTGGAGCATGGGTCTGTCATTAGTGGAGCTGTCTATCGGAAGGTACCCAATCCCCCCGCCAGACTCCAAGGAACTGGAAGCAATATTTGGCCGTCCTGTGGTGGACGGGGCAGAGGGAGAGTCTCACAGCATCTCGCCGCGGGCCAGGCCCCCAGGACGCCCCATCAGTGGTAGGGGCTGTCGTATGCATTGGAAACAACACGGAGACGTGGGGGAGAAGGGGTCGGGCTTTGTTTGGTGTGGCTGGGGTAGCCAAAGGCCCTTTCGGATGAGGTTGTGGCGGGGAGGTGAGTGTTTTCTAAGGGAGGCCCCTCTCTGCAGAGCAGATGGGGCCCTGTCAGTGCTCCAGCAGAATCCACTCCACCACGGAGGTTTGTAATTCCTAACGAGCGCCGGCGGGAGTCTGGTCTGGCATGGGGAGGTGAGGAGATTGCTCTCAGGATGCCAACCAGGGTCTATTAAGATTTTGAAGAGCTCAGCTTACCTGCCTTTAGACCCTGCTGTGTCCTGGGGGAAGGCTCAAGCCACACAGCAAAGCAGCCTGTGCTGGGGACGGTGCAGGCTGTTGGGATGTGGACCCCTTGGGGGAGACGCTTTGAGGGACACTGTCACAGCCCACGTTGCTCCTCAGGCTCTGCCCTTGCTGCAGACAGGTTCCCTTCAAGCTAGGGGCAGCTTTTTGGGAACAGCTTTGCTGGGAGCTCTCGTAGAAGTACGAAACCAGCACGGGTGTTTGAAGGAGACTCCGCTTGAGCCATTTGCTTGGAAGCAGAAGGCTCTAGAAGCGCTGCCAGGCTGCCACAGCAGATGGGCTGGTACTCTCCAAATGCTCCAAGCTAGGAAATAAATCTGGACTATAGGCACGGTGAAAGAAATCTGAAATTGTGGAATGCGTTTTAGTTTTCTCTTTTTTGTTTTTTTGGTTTTTTTGTTTAACCGCGAGTCAGTTCCCAAGCGGGTTGCTTCTGCCTCTCCCAGCGAAAGTCCCACAGCACACATGCTTTTCACACAAAATGAAGCCCCTCGCTGTCCCTGAACAGCCTCTCACCACTGGTTTGTTTTTTTTTTTGTCATCTTAATCATGCAGGCCATGGGATGGACAGCCGGCCTGCAATGGCCATCTTTGAACTGCTGGATTATATAGTTAATGAGGTGGGTATTTCCTTCCCATCGGCTCTGCCGGGCTTCCCTGAGGTACCACAGTGTCGTGTCCGCTCTGAGTCAGGGTGGGCTCCGAAATCTTTGCTTGAACGGGGGCTTTTCGATAGAGAGCCCCTCTGAGCCGCACTGACGTCCTTTCCTCCTTCCCTGTTCCCTCTTCTCATCTCTTTGTATCTCAGAAGTGTCCCTGATTTTGGAGTAAGGCTCTGCAGGGGGAAGTTCAGGATACCCTTGAAAGGGGAGAGCAGCGAGGGGAGCTCTTGGCTGTAATGAGCCGCTCCTCTGCGGCCGGCCATTTCAAACGTGCTCCTCCCTAGATCAGCAAAGGATGAACGCTCCCTCTGCGTAGATGCTGAGGGCGTGCACATTTTCTCAGATGAAGCCTTTTGAAATGAGGGCGACCAGTGCTAAAATCCCAGGCTGAAAAGTCCTACCAGCCTGGCAAGGTAGGCTCCATCCCTCCAGCAAGTGGAAGGAGCAGCCTCCCCTTTCAAGGTGATAGGAGTTAACCCCTGATTATCGTTTCTGGAACGGCTTTGTCTGCCGTAGGCGTTGCCAGAGCTGGGATTTGCGAGGTTGGATCCAGAATTGTGATGCTGCAATTTTGGTCTCCCTGCTTTTGGCAGTGATTTTTATGTATGAGGTCCCCCCAGCTACGTGGGGTGCTGGGGCAGTGGTTTGCTGCCAGCCCAGCCTCATCCTGCCAGGATAAGGAACGGCAGGGAGCAGTTCCCTGGTTGTAAAGGGCAGCTTGGAGGAGGATAGCTGTAGAGCACAGCCTTTCTGCAGCTCGTTAAAGACTGGGTTTTTTGACCCATTAACACACAGTGACCCATTAACACACAGTGATACAGAAAACCCTTCTCCTTTTCTCTGCAGCCACCTCCCAAGCTGCCGAATGGAGTTTTCACGCAAGATTTCCAGGAGTTTGTAAATAAATGGTAAGGATTTCATTTTATGGCTGAAGGCGGAGGCCTGTATGTGCTCCCTGACAGCTCTGCAGGCTGCCGCGCCACCCAAAATGTTTTCAGCGTCACGCAATGTTCTCCACGCTCTGTAGGGTGATCTCTCCCTGGCTGCAGCCTGATCCCGCATTGTGCTGGGAACTCCTGCCTTGGGAAGGGTTTGAAATAAAAGCAGTTTATTTGTGGTGATGCTTTGCAGTATCCCAGCACCTTCTAAATATGAGCCCGGCAGGGGGATGGTGAAGCAGATTGCTGGGGCTGTGAGTCACCCCACAGCCTTGCAGGCACCAGGCGTTCACCATCGACTTCCAGACCTTCGGATGCGGTGGGGGGGACACCTGAAGATGCTGCCACAGCTCCCGTTAAATCACAGAGATTGGACATTACAAAAATCACTAATCCCTGCCAAGCGTTAGGTCCTTTTCTCCATTTGCAGGGCGCAGTTCATCCACACGGTCTAGGAGAGACAGATCCTGCAGCCCTCCCTAGGAGCTGGGCTGTTGGAGATGATGCTTTCTGAGCTGTTCCCATGCTGCCAGGCTCCTGGGGAAAGCAGCCAGGAGGCCAAGTGCCTTTTGGTGAAGCTGGAGACCTCTCCAGCCAGATAACCGGTTTCCCACAAGAAATGTCTCAGTGTTGGTTTTGCTCTCTTGCTCTTCTCATTTCAGCTTAATTAAAAATCCAGCAGAACGGGCAGATCTGAAGATGCTGATGGTAAGCGGGGAGAGCAATTTTCTTTCTACAGTGGGGTGGCACCAGATCTGCAAACTGCTGCCCCGTCCTCTTGCTCAAAAGGCTGGAAACTCCCAGGCTGAGCTTAAGATGAGCCAAATAGAGCCCGGGAGAGGGAGTGACTCACCTTTGATTCAAAGGCAGTGATGGTATCGGAGCCGGCGAAGGGAACCGCCCAGCTGTCCCGTGTCTGCGGAGGTGTCCGGGACAAACCTTTGCCTCCCGAGCCTGGCAAATGGATATGAATATATGGGCTGAGTATGAGCTGGCAACGTGCGCTCGCAGCCCAGAAAGCCAACGGTCTCCTGGGCTGTGTCGAAAGCAGTGTGGCCAGCAGGGCGAAGGAGGGGATTCTGCCCCGCTCTGGTGAGAGCTGAGTCCAGCTCTGGGGTCCCCAGCACAAGAAAGGCATGGGATATGCTCAAGCCTCAGTGATGATCAGGGGCTGGAGCATCTCCCCTGTGAGGACGGGCTGAGAGACGTGGAGTTGTTCAGCCGGGAGAAGAGAAGGCTCTGGGGACACTTTCCAGTACTTCAAGGGGGGCCTACAGGAGAGATGGGGAGGGGACTCTTGATCCTCTTGGTAGGATGAGAGGTATCAGTTTTAAACTGAAAGGGTAGATTTACATAAGGTATTAGGGAGAAATTCTTTACCGTGAGGGTGGTGAAACACTGGAACAGGTTGCCCAGAGAGGCGGTCGCTGCCCCATCCCTGGAAACCTTCAAGACCAGGTTGGAGGGGGCTCTGAGCAACCTGCTTGAGGGGCAGATTCCCCCACTCGTGGCAGGGGGGTTGGAACTAGACAGCCTTTAAGGTCCCTTCCAACCCCAACCATTCTGTGAGCCCAGTTTAACCACGTTGACCTGGGCTTTACTCCTCAGCATCCTGCTGAGCCCCTGAGCTGCGTCCGGGTGCTGCCACGTAGCCCTTGCAAAGGTGGTGGCCTGCGTCCTTGTGGCCCTGTGCTCTTGCTGCAAGGTTGTCCTGTCCTGCCTGTGCTTCTCCCTTACCTTCTGCCCCAAGGGGAGCCGGGGCAACCGAGGGCCACGGGGCGTGCGGGAGCTGCAGCACCATCTCCTCCTGCCCGTCCGGAGCAGCGTTGTGCTCTGCTCGCAGGCGGGGGCCGTGCAGGCTCTGCTCGCCTTGAAATCTCCCTTGCTCCCATGGCTGTGTGTCAACTACATGGCCAGCGTGGGTTAAAATCCCAACCACAGGGCTGCAAGGGACAAATATTTCCTCAAAATCTGCTTTCACTGCCTGAGAGCAGCCTGAGCTGTAGCACCAGGATCTTCTCGCCTCTGCGGGGTCTAGCCCACGGCACGGGGTTGGGTTTTGGGAGCCGGGGAGCAGCCGGTGATGTTCCTAACCCTGTTTCCCTTCGCTTGCAGAGTCACACCTTCATCAAACGCTCCGAAGTGGAGGAGGTGGATTTCGCCGGCTGGCTGTGCAAAACGCTGCGGTTGAACCAGCCCAGCACGCCCACCCGCGCTGCCATGTGAGGGCCGAGCCGACCGCCTGGTGTCAGTACATCTGCCTCTGTCACCATTTCCTCTCCTTCAGTAAATGACAGAACTGTCCTCCTTCCTTCTCCCCGGCCCCTTCTCGCCTCGC
>JADKXX010010415.1:0-18203 GCA_017310255.1 Butorides virescens | reverse complement strand
GAAACTGCGGGAGATCCTCTCCCTGCTGGGGGAAGGCCTGCTCCCCCTTTTTTTTTTTTTTTTTTTTTTTTTTTTTCACAGCAGAGGATGCTCCCAAGCATCCCAGCGCTGCGTTTTAACTCCCTCTTGCCTGCTGTTAAACTGCAGTTGTGCACCCTATTTCCTTCCTGGTTCGTGCACCTACTTATTTCCCACTGGCAAACTGGAAACCAGTAAGTAGATTTTTTTTTTTGCTTGTTTTTTGTTTTGTTTGTTTGCTTGAGTGCCTACCCAACACAGAGCTGGGCAAGTGTCGAAGGTAGGCTTGTAGCTACAGGTTGCTGCTCTCCAGTTACTCGGAGCCTCTTGCCCCAACAGGCAGAGCACACGCGGTACCGGTTCAGCGTTCCCTCCTTCCCTCCCCGTGCTGCCCGGTTGTGCGCCGAGGAGGGAAGGGAAAGAGCTTCATGGCAGGACAGCGTTGCCGGGGCTGAAGCGTGTGGCATGCTTGCTCTCGGGATTTGCTTTCGCACGTCGCGTGGAGTTGAGGACGACGAGACGAGCTGTCTGTTTATCCACAAACTAGGAATTACATAAGGGACTGCCCTGCCTGGTAATGCTCTGCTTTGTCAGTAAACTCCAGTTTTATTCTTTTTTTTTTTTTTTCCTTTTTTGTTTTCCTCCCCCCCCCTCTTCCTGGGGTGGAAAAGACCCGTCTTTGAGGTGCCATGTGATGCAATGAGATTAAGGCTAGACCTCCGACATGGAGCGCTGAAGGCAGGGGCAGCGGGGCAGGAAACATCAGGCTTGTCGGAGGGGGAGGATGCAGAGGCTGCGAAGGGGAACCTGTGACATGGCTGCGGGGTGGGAGAGGCAGGGGTTGATTTTGGGGCTTGGGCTGGGGGGGCGCTGAGCTGGAGAGCCAGGCATGCAGGGAGCCGGTCAGGAAATGGACGGGTGCTGGGGGGGCTGCGGGAATGGGGGAATTTGGGATTTGAGCAGTTCTTATGGTTCTCTAGGTTTAGGAGATTGAGAGGAGCTGTGACAGGGGAGGGGGACCACGGTGTGAAGGGGGTGGATGCTGTCGGCCGTTCTCGGAGGGAAGCACCAGTGGTGACTTGGAGGGATTTTGCCTGGAGTGGGGAGCGCAGGATTTGGCCTCTTGCTGGTCTCTGGTCATGCTTGGTCTCTGAAGGGGAGGAGGGTGTAAAAAAAATATGACCCCCAAAAGTTCTTGTTTTCATCCAGCCTTGAGCAGCTGGAAGATGCTGGTGGCCCGGCAGCCCCCGCTCAGCCCTGGTGCTTTGCCGAGCCGTGGGTTAATGCTGGCGGTGGCGGCTTCGTTTTTTCGTGACGAGTCTTCAGTCCCTCCTTGGTGAAGGGGCCAAATGTTACCTTTTTGAAATACTGGCAGCTTGGTTTTGCATGGATCTTGGGTGCCTCCAGACTTGCGGGGCTTTCGAGTTGGAAGAAGAAACCTCCCCCTTCCGTACAGACTGTGCTCCTAGGCAAGGGCTGGTCCTTCAGCCAGGATTGAAGCACATGGAGTTTCATGTTTTGCGTTTTTGGTTTTGGTTTGTTTTTTTTTTTTCCCTTTTGCGTGCAACTTCTGAGGCTTTCTAAAGTATTTAGGAGAACTAGGGGCTGATGAGCAAGGGCTTGGTATTTTGCAGGATCTCCCGGAAACCCCACCGTGGTTTTGCAGGGAGCTGCTCTGCTCTACGGCAGCAACAGAGCTACGTGGGAGAAAACCCATCGGAGGGCTGCAGCGACAGGCGTGTGGGCACACTTGGGCTTGGCTTTTGAAGAGTTTTGTTTCAGCAGCAAAACAAACAGCGCCCATTAACGCAAGGGTGGCCAGCCCTCCCGGCCCCGTAAACCACGCTTGGACATTTTCAGCAGGCTGAGGGCTGCGTGCGTAGGCTGCAGCGGCTCGGCTGAGGAGAGGAGGGAGGCCTGGGAGCGATTCGGATGAGGCCTCGCTGGAGCAAAGGTGGGGTTTGCAGCAGGATCTGAGCGTCGCCGGGCAGCTCTTGGCCTCCTCGGTTGGATGGTGGCTCGTTTCTTCTCAGTGTGAAGAAATTTGTCTTGCCCTAAGACAGTCCCAGCACAAAGATCTTGCGTGATGGACTCTGGGCCATCAGGTTGAAAAACCCCGAGGCAGAGCAATGGTGCCGGTGATGGGGGCGCTTCTGGCACAAAAGTAAACCCCTGCACGCACCGAAGTTCAAGGGACATGCATGGGCCTTGGGTCTGTGACTACACGGGCTTGAACCAAGGCACATTCCTGCTGGATTAAATACGGTCTCTGATGACAAAGGAGAAAATTGGCAAGGAGGTCTGGGTGGAGTAACCAGTTCGAGCTAACCTTGCAACATAAGAGAAGTTTTAGTACGTCCTGGTGGTTGCTGTCAGCGGTGAAAAGGGCTGCGCGTTGATGCGGCACGGGATGGTTTTGGAGGGCTGGCAGGTTGGGGAGGCTCTGTGCCACGCCGTGCCGCGGCCGCCTCTTTCGGATGTGCCGTAACAGGTCTGGCGGAGGCCAGGCCGTGGTGCTTCGCCACGTGACGTGGCAGGCGGGAGCAGACCTCTGCCGTCTATTGAGGTCTAAGTCAACTTCTGGTTTTTGCCAGTAGTTGATGCTGCAGCGGAAACCGAACTTCCCCATGCGCTGTGCGAGGCTGTGCTGTGCCCTGGAAGGAAATCCCTTCCATCGGTAGAGATCTGCAGTGTCGCAGAGCATGACGTTTGGTCGTCCCTCATCTGTTTTCTTAATTGTGGAAGTGAGCTACCAACATCTTCAGAGACAGACCCGTGCTGTGTCTCTTCTCTGTGCGATGAATGCCGTTAGGTTTACATGAAAGCCACAGGCCTCATCCTGGGAGATGCAGAGTGCTTCCCCCTCTCCCCAAGCGCTCAGGACACGTCAGGAGTGGTCCCTGTGCAGGTGAATTTCCCTTTGCTGGTTTTGGTTTAAATCTCCTGGGTTTGGTTTAAATCTCCTGGGTTTGGTTTAAATCTCCTGGTTAGCAGCAGGAACGCGCTCTCTGTTGCGGTTGTGCTTAGAGGTCAGAGTTTGGATTGAAATATAGAGCCCGAATGGGGGAGGCCAGGAGGGAAACAGGGAAAGGATTGCTGAAGGGTCAGTTGGTTGGTCAGACCGGGGATTTGGTGTTAAAGCTGGTAGTTGTGAGCCCTTTCCTCAGCGGCACTTGCAACTAGAAAAAAGCCACATAGAATCACTTTGGTTGGAAAAGACCTTGAAGATCATCGAGTCAAACCTTTAACCTAACCCTGCCATCCCACCACTAAACCATGTCCCTAAAATGCCTACACATCTGGCATGTCCGTTCTCTTCTGGACTGACATGTGAAGAGCACTTTAAATTCAAGCAGTTTTGGAAAATGAAGAGGAACAAGCCCTTTTCTTCCTGGTGCGCTCGCTCCGGTAGCAGCGTCCCTAACGATTTCCTGTAGCACGATGAGGAATCCCAGACCTTTAGCGTCTCGTTAACAGCACCACAGAGACCAGCTCCACTTGGGTAGTCATTACCTCCCTGCTCCATCCTGGCCATGCCATCTCTGCTGCTGCTTGCTTTGCAACCTGCTGCTGCTGGCAGGATTTGGGAGCCCGGTTCCAGTGGCCGGCAGGATTTGGGAGCCCGGTTCCAGTGGCCGGCAGGATTTGGGAGCCTGGTTCCAGCTGCTCTTGCTCTAGTTCTGCTTGGCCTGAGCGGTCGCTGTTACACCACCAAGGTGTCTTGGTGAAGTTCTCCTTTGCTTCTTTCCACTGCTGACCCAGTGGTGAGGGCTGGGAGCAGGGCAGTTCTGAATACTGAAAAGGTTACAAATTTTAAATTGGTTTCTTGGGGATACCTTCAGTCAGCTGCCACGGTTTGCCTGAGGTAGGAGGGAGATTGCCGAATTACCCCCAAAACCTGTCTGTCCAGGAGCTGCTAGGCGCTGTGTCACCTTGGCGAGAGGTTTGGTGGTCTCCCCTTCATAGCCTGCTTCCATACCTGAGCTGAAATGCTGGTGTAACATGGGCTTGGGTCTTCTTCATCCAAATTCTTCCATGCAGCTCTTCCAGCCCGATTTAGATGCTCTGCCAAATATATCAGACCTACGCAGGCTCCTCTGAATGAGCACAGGATGCAGCCGTTCCTGAGCGAGGAAATGGCTGGCTGGCGTCTGGGGGAGGGTTGTCCTTGCTCCACCGGCTCTGCAGATCTGCCCCTTTCGGCCAGCCCGAGGAGAGGAGAGCACCACGCAAAGCCAACTGGAGGCACCACTCCTACCTCTGAGGTGCTCTGCTGTGGGAGGGGATGATTATTATTATTATTTTTTAATATGAAGGAAAATCAAGACTCTTTTATTACTTGTGGTCATTAAAGTTCCCATGATGCTCATTGAGGGTCCGAGGGGCGTTCAATTCTAGCGCTCCGTCCAAACTTCAGCGGGAGCAATTACCAGATATTCTTCCTACCAGAGTTCCCTTGGCAGTGGTAGCAGGATGTGGGATTCTCCTTTCCTGTCTGAACTTCTCCGCCGCTAAATTGTCGTGCGTCCTGCTCCAGAGATGGTTGTTTCTGTGGTGCATTAGGTGTTTCTTCCCCGTCGATACATGGCTCGTAAAGTGCTTCGGCTCTTCTAAGATGTGGCGTTGATGCGTGCTGAAGGATCGGCGGCTGATGTATCTATCTCCAGGTTTTTTGGGTAGATTTCCTTTTACCTTGGGCAGCTGCTGGGTATGAAACAGTCCTAGAACGAGGGTTGACTCTTGTGCTGGAGCTTCCTACGCTACCCAGGCATATATTTCTAGACAGTAGGGAGAGGCAAACCTCCCTGGCAGGTCAGACCTGGCAGCGGCAAGGAAAGCCCCGGCTGTTTTGCTTACCTGATAGTGGTGCAAGTTCATCGAGTTGGACTGAGATGAAGGGTGGTTGCTGTAACTGAGGAGCTCGGGATATGGTGGGATATTGCCGTGGCATCTCTGCTGTTTTTTCCCTTTCACCTTAAATTTGAGACGTTGAAGCGGGATGCTCGGGGAAGCTCTGATCTTTGGAAGGATCAGAACAAAACAACCGCTGTGCTTTGAGGAACCAACGGAGTGGTAGTTTGGTCTGGTTGTGTGATCAGGAGCCCAGTGCCTGCTTGGGAGCCAACTGAGTCCTCATGATGTGGTCAGTCTCGTTCCTTAGCTGAGCCTTCGTGTCGTGAATCCAGCGATTAGAGCTGTGGTAACAGAGACCCTGCATTGAGAGCCGTGGCAGAGGCGTTGGGGAATAAGATGCTTCCCAGAGCCAGTGCCTTCAGATGGGGGATTTGTAGGGGGCTGGAGGGGACGCCTGTTTGCAGAAAACAGAGCCATATTGTCCGCAGAGAGGCCACAGATATTTGCAGGATGCTCGTTCTGCTCTGATCTCTTCACTTCAATAGCTGCATGATCTTGGTCATGCCATATGTGTCCTCTGGTGTTTTACCCCAGATGCGATGTCCAGTCAAGATAGAAGAAAGCTTGAATTCACTCTTTTTGGCATTGATGACTCAATTACCTGCTAAAGACAAAAGATTTCTTCCCGTTGCGTTCTGGAAGCGGTGAGGATTTCGATTTAAAACCAAAAAGAGACAGCGTGGTTTTATTTTATCTTCATTCTTTCAGAGAACGCAGTTTGTTTCGGTTGATGTGCAGGGGCTTCCTCTCAAGGACATGCATCTGTTCTGCAGGTCCACATAATTCGGATAGTTTGGCACTAAACTGCCGACAGCGCATTCCTTTTAGAGAGCAGTTGAATTTTAATGGCACCGTAGAGCGGTTGAAATGGTGACTTTTCCCAAGCAGGCAAAGCACCCTCCTTCATTTCCTCCTGCCTACCATCTTCCCACCTTTTTGGCTTTATGTTGCTGCGTGCTAGGTGTGTTTCCCGAGGCCTCTGCATAGTTTAGGGTGGATCCTGGGCAGAGGGAGACCTGCTTGGGCTTGTCCTTGGGATGTTGCAGAGCCTGGTGTCAGCAGAGAAGGTGGCTCATGCTCCAAATGGCCGAAGAGCTCAGCTTGGATCTCAAGGGATCCAGGCTTGCAGATGTGTCCATGCAGCTGGAAGAAGGAAAGGGGGAACTGGGATGATCGCTCCCGAAATATAAAGCGAAGAGACAAGGACTTGTATTGTGTGACCTATAATTGGGGTGAGCTATTCATAGGGAAAAAATGCCCGTTTCTCCAGTCGGTGGTGAGTGAGGGCTAGGATAATATTTGGTCCTTGGGCAGCAAACCACTGACCTTTTTTTTTTTTTTTATATAGCAACATTATTTTAATAAATCTTCTCTAGCACGCAGCAGGGCTGCTGCAAAGTCTGCCCTGATACTGTCATATGTGCGTCCTCTAAGAAATTGGGCATAGCAACTTGCGTTCTCCATTCCTTGGGTACCTTGAGCTGCAAGAGGCCAAATAACCACGTGCTGTAATCCAAAACGCAGTTATTCCCAGGAAACTTTGCGTTGTAGATGGTAGCAGTGCCCTAAAGCCATTTTACCTCGTGCTTGGTGGAAAAGGCAGTGATAATTTTCCCTTTCTGCCCGGAGCGGGTGCGTGGTGTTGCTCAAGGTTCTCATCCGTGCTGCCGGAGTGGGTGGCACCTCGGCGGGAGAGGAGAGCCCCGCCTTTGTAAAGCGATTTGGGATCTTTTCCGGCTGAAGAGCACGTTGAAAACATTTGCTTTTACTGGCTAACCAGATGTGATTTAGCTCTTCCACCCGATACCTGCATATTTCGGAGCCCTTCTAAGCTGCTCCAATTCCTCCGTTCGCCCAGCTAAATTCTAAAGCAATGCAAAGAAGCAAAAGGAAAAAAAAAACCCACTGAGGTTATGCGGAAAACTAGTAATTAAGCAGTGTTTTGTCAGCGCTTTTGGTTGTGATCCCATCTTAATGTGGTCGTCTCATTTGAATGTAAATGTCAAATTCCAGAGCTCCTGTAGGAAAGCGATTGGGTGCCATCCCGCTGGACTCGAGGTGAGTAAAGTGCAAGCTCAGGGGTTTCGGTTAACGCACTGTTCTGCTCTTTTGCAGTTTGTCGGGTCGATCTGAAAGGAGCAGGTTGATAACCTGAGCTTAAGAAAGTACCCTTTTGGCGCCAAGGAGCAGCATCAAACAGCCTTGGTGCAAAACCAGTTGGATGTGGAGCAGCCGAGATTGCCGCGAGCAGCGTCTCGGGGAGGCGGGGGGCTTCCCTCGCTCGCACGCGTCTTCAGCTCGCCCCAAGAAAGGGATGGTTTTTTCCTGCTTGGAAAAATCAGGCTGTGGTGGTGTTGAGCTGACCTGGGGAGCCAGGGATGGCCGGAGCTCGGTTGCATTGGTGTTTTGGAAATGCAGAGCGGGGCTCAGCACCGATGAAAGCAGAGTGAGCTGAGCAGTTAGGGCTGTGCGCCGTGTTACGCCAGGTCTGTAAATAAGGTTTGTAAATAAATTTGAGAGCTCCGGTGGTGTTGTAAACTCTCCCTTTCAAAGGGGCCGTATTTTAAGTTAATGGTGCCCCCTCAGCTGCTACGAGTTACATACGAGGGTGATTTCCTAACTTCTCAAATGCAGCCACTTTGGGGTGAAATGTGGCGTCTTTGCAACCCTGCAGAGACGCGCAGTCTGGGACAAGAAGCGTGTAATGCCCTCTCGGCGGTCGGGGGCTGTAGAGAGAGAAAAGAGCTGCCTGGGAAATTTAGGTCAGTAGTTGAATCTCCCCCTTGGTGGCCCATTCAGACCTCATTCTTGCCAAGGAGGCGACAAGCTGGAGGTGGTGCCAGCAGCTTTTGTCACTTGTCACCTGGCCGTCAGGGACTCCTTTCCGAGTGGATTTCACCCAACCCACCGACACGGCCTTGTGCCCTGTGCCTGCTCCTGGTGGGTTGGGTTTTTTTTTTGAACCTGTGAAGGTGGAAGCCTCCATCTCTTGTTACAAATCCTCTGAGCCACCCAGCTCTGCAAGCTTCAATGCTCTGGCTGTTCAGCCCCCTGAAAAGGGAACAGGGGGTGATTTTATTTTTTTTTTTTTTTTTTTTTAAGGGCTGGGTGGCAGCGCTCGGGGAAGGAGCCTGGTGGTCTCTTAACTGTGGCCATTCCTGGGGGGCTCAGGACAGCCCGTTTTGCCCCCCAACGTTCTCGGCCACCGCAGACAAGGGACACAAAGGGCGTGTTGTGCGAGGAGAATGAGTTGCAAAGTTGTACAACTTTCCATGCCAGCCCTCGGCAGTCTCATGACCCTGCAGCCGTTCCCACACTGTCCAGCTGATTGTCCTGGCCCCCTGACCAGGGAGGGGGGGGTGACCTTGCCTGCACGGCCTGACTCGCTCCCCCAGGCCCCCTTGGTCCCCGGAGCCGGGCACCGCAGCCATCAAAGCCGGGTTGTGTGGGTGATGAAGCTTGGCTGCCCAGAAGCCTATTGCCTGAAGCTCCAAAATGCTTCACGCAGCTCAAATTCCCTTTGGGGCAGGAAAGGAAGCTTTGTAAAGCATCTAATCTAGAGGGGAAAGCTGGGGGGGGGAAGGCTCTAATGGTATTTTTAGGGCCAGGAGGCATCGGGGGGTGGGCAGAGGTATCGGAGTCGCTTTTCTGGGGAGCAGTGTGCCGTGGTGGCTCAGATCGTGGGGTTTCGGGGAGCTCTGGGGCTGCCCCGGTGGGAAGGGGGCAAGCAAAGCTGAGGCAACAGCAGCTTCCCACGCTGTAGCCCGGCTGCTCGGGAGGGTCCCCTGGACCCCCTGCGGATGCAGAGATGCGGTGACCTTGTCCAAGGTCACACCTGAAGCCTGTGCCCGATTTCGGAGCAGTGCTGGCTTTCCTGGTCCCCAGGCTGTGCTCAGCCATCAAACAGCCTTTTCCTCCCTCTTACTTTAAAAAAAAAAAAAACAACGACAAAACTGTGAAATACGGCTTCAAGTTCAAATCCTGCCGGTGCAGGAGCCCAGGAGGCAGCTCTGGAGTTGGTGCCCTTGCTCCGGGCGTCTCGGGAAGCCACCTTGTCTTCGGTGCTTGGTCTTCATGGCAGGACTTACACCAGCCACCCTGTGCATCCAGCCTGGCTCCGCCGCTTCTTCCCCCCCACCCTGACCCCCCCATCATGTTTGCGTGATGAGCTTAAGGCCGGTTTGTGCATTACGGTTGTTTAATACTGAGGGGTTTGCTGCAGATGGGTGTTTCACGGTCTCAGAATCGCCTCCCTCTCCGTTGCATAAAACAAGAAAGTGAAGAAATGCCTTTTTTTTTTTTTTTCTTTCTCCTTCGATTAATGAAGTTTTTTTAAAAATCAGAAAATACAAAGAAGTACTGAGAAATCTGCTAGCAGGGCCGGAATGGGGGTGGGGGGTGTGCGTACGTGTCGGGAAGCGAGAATTGTTTTGCAACCTGGTTGCTAGATCCCCATGCTATAACGCGGTGCTGGGAGTTGCTTCCTGTATAATTACTTCTGTTCTGGATGTGCTCCTGACTCATCCATCCCCCTCCCCCTCACATGGGGCGCAGGCCACTCCCCGCCGTGCCTCAGTTTCCCCATCTGTAAAGTGAGAACTTTGATACTTACACTTGTGCTGAGGGACTTCATAAACCAAATTATTCGCCTGTGGATGTACTGCTGGTGGTGTTGGCTCCTAATGATCCAGTGCTTGGAGTGAGGGGGACAAATACCTCAATTTACAGGCAGGCAGCACCTGCAGGGGCAGGGAAATGTTATTTCCAATTTAGGCATCAGAAGGCTGGGGCTGGGAGAAGTTAAGGGGCTTGTTCCGGGCAGGCCATGCAGTGAAGCTGGGCAGGTTTTGCTCTTGCCTACGTTTGGCCTTGGTGCACCCCTCCTGGCAAAGGGGGATCCCTTCTGAACGGAGGCGAGCCAGCACCGGGCTGCTCGCTTCGCTCTGGCTTTTTCAGCCTTTGAAGAGAGCCTGTATTTAAAGTCAAGTGGATCCGCTTCTGCCATGCTAGCGCATCAGGAGCGACGGGCTTATGTATTTATCTTTTTCCAAACAAACCCGTGGCATTGGGCAGAACTGCTGCTTCTGCTGAAGCCTTGCTGAGATGCAGGGCGCTGGTGCCAGATCTGCCACCGGTGCCTCGTGTGACCGGTCTCCTTTCCTCTCTGGCCACCGCAGAGGCTCCCGTTCCTGGGAAAGGTGCAGCGGGTGCCTTGGGTTTAAGCGTTTAAGCTCAGCTCTTTGTAAAACACCCTTAGCAGCAGGCTGGGGTGGCTGGTGCTCCCCTGTTCCTGCGCACCGGTGCCCTCGAGCACTGAGCTTGCTGTGCTCTTTCCAAAGGCTGCTTGCTGCCAGCACCCTGCCCGCATCTCTCTGAGCATGTCTGCAGAGCCTGGGAGCCCGGGGATGAGCGATGGGAACGGTTTTCCCAGTGATTACACGATGGTATCAGGAGTTTGGCTGAGCAGGGTGAGGCTGAACAAGCAGGGGACCTTTCCAGTAGAAGTGGTGGGATCGGGAAATACTCCCAGAGGTGGACTGGGGTCTACTGGTGAGGCTCAAGCCATTCGAGCTCAACGCCAGGCATGCCAGCCAGCTCGGTCCAGATGCTGTCTGGCTGTATTAACCCTGCTCCTTGCCAAGGCTTGCTAGTTCTGGCCCGGATCCGTGCTAATTCAGCTGTTCTTCCAGACTGAGAGCACCTGGGTTGTGTTTCTCCTCCTCCTTTCCCAGAGCGAAGGTAAGCACGGGTCCGTCCTCGCCCGCTGCTGGAGGCATGTCTTAAATGCCGGGCAGGACGGTGGACTCGGCGGTGATGTGGAGAGGTGCAGAGGGCAGGCGAGCCGAGAGCTGGTGCTTGCTGCGGAGCACGCTGGCATCGACGGACCCGTACCTGCCAACGGGCAACTCTGTGCTGGGAGTTTGCCCGTGCGATGCCTCCGAGCAGCCAGGGCCGCTGTGACTCACTGCGCTTTCCTTCTTCTCTCCTAGCCTTTTGCATCGAAGATGGCGGGTGGCGTGGACGGCCCCATAGGGATCCCGTTCCCCGATCACAGCAGCGACATCCTCAGCAGTCTGAATGAGCAGAGAAACAACGGGCTGTTGTGCGACGTGGTCATCTTGGTGGAAGGCCAGGAGTTCCCCACCCACCGCTCCGTCCTGGCGGCGTGCAGCCAGTACTTCAAGAAGCTCTTCACCTCAGGGTTAGTGGTGGACCAGCAAAACGTGTATGAGATAGACTTTGTGAGCGCAGACGCCTTGTCGGCTCTGCTGGAGTTCGCTTACACCGCGACCCTTACTGTCAGCACTTCAAATGTCAACGACATCCTCAATGCCGCCACACTGCTGGAGATCCCGGCGGTAAGGGATGTTTGCACGGATCTCCTGGACAGGAAGATTCTGGCCAAAAATGACCAGATGGATACAGTAGATCAAATTGATCAAAGGAACCATCTCAGAGCAAAAGAGTACCTGGAGTTCTTCCAGAGCAACCCCGTCAATGGCCACCAAGGCAGCTTTCCGTGGACCAACCCAGAGTTGAGAGACCTTCAGAGACTGAACTTCCAAGGCCAAGAGGAGGAGGAGGAGGCGGACTGCAATGGCGGCATGGACTTCTACTCGCAAGCCCCCCTAAACGAAAGACCAAAGGTGAATGACTGTGATCCTGACAGCAACCCAGCCATGTGGCTGGACAGAGAAGAGGAGGAGGCGGCAGCGGCTCCTGGCTCCTTGTTTTCACCTTCTCAGAACGGACATTACAGTGGCCGTAGCCTGCCCACACCGGGAGAAGAGGAGGGGACCCCGGGGGGGCCTCTGGACCAGCAGGAAGCTGGCGACTCCCCCAGCTTCGTTCCTGCTGTGGTGAAGACGGAGGATGATTCGAGGGAGGTGGATGGCTTGGCTGCCAGCACCCTGCTGCAGCAGATGATCAATTCCGTGGGGAGACAGCAGCTCGGGGAGGACGACCGAAAGGATGACGATGGGGTCATGGATTATTACTTGAAATATTTCAGCAGTTCGAACGAGGGCGACGTCTATCCGTCCTGGTCCCAGAAGGTGGAGAAGAAGATCAGGGCAAAAGCATTCCAAAAGTGCCCCATCTGCGAGAAGGTGATCCAGGGGGCTGGCAAGCTGCCGCGCCACATCCGCACCCACACCGGGGAGAAGCCCTACGAGTGCAGCATCTGCGAAGTCCGATTCACCAGGTAAGGAGCGGGCGGACGTTGGAGGAGAGGGGACTGTCACACAAAACCAGCTCTTGGCTTTCCCCGGGGGCCATCACGGGGCTGGTCTTGTGCAATTGTATCTTGCCTGCTCAACTAATTTCCATCTTAACAGGCGAGTTGGATATGAAGGCTGGAGTTTTCCAGAGAGACGAGCAATTTGGGTGTCTTGACTCTTGAGATATCTCAAGGGGCTTGTCTTGAGAGCCAGTGCCGCACCATCCCGGTGTCCTGAATTGCTGAGCTCTGCTGGAAACCTGGCCAGACCCAGGCTTCTGCAGAGGCTAAATAATGTGGTTGATGAAACAGAGCTGCAGCCCTTGGTATTTCCATCGTGGCCGAGGAGCCTGGGGTTGTGGCAAGAGTTGGAAATGGCTCCACGGGGTGACTGAAGCGCTGGTGGCTGGTAGTTGGGTTGGGAAGAGGCTGAACCCCGCATCGCTCCTGTCCTTTCTCGGTGAACCATGACGGGCTGAGCGATGGCCGCCCCGAACAACGCACAAACCCCGGTGCCTTGGTTCAGCTCCCCGGGGGCGTTCGCCTCGGCACTGTTTCTAATCAGGGTTCCTCCGCTCCTTCCCTCTGCCACGGGAACGCCGAAGAAAGGGGATATTGTTTGGATTCCTCTGGTTCACTCGAGTCCATGCGTCGCAGCGCCGCCTCCTCTCTCTGGTCTCTGCGGCTGTGATGGCCGAGCTGGGGTGGGGGTCCCACCCCGGTCCCTCCCGGCCCTGCCCAGGGGCTGTGTGGGCTGCCTGGCAGAGGAGCCACGCTGCCTGCCCTGCCTGCTCTCTGCCTGCTGAGACATTCCCAGCTTCACGAGTGCCAACTGCTTCACTTCCCAGGAGCCTCTTCCTTGGGAGGTGGGGGGGTCCATGGGTCCGCTCCCCACCATGGGCAGCCCATGGACAGGGCAGGTGGCTCCAGCGTGAAGCCGATGGGGCTGGGACGTCGGCAGGAGGCTGTGTCCTGCCCCACGGCGCTGCCTGCCCTGTGGCCGGGGCCGCACCCAGCCCCACGTTGGGTGGCTGAGGAATGCAGATAATGGTGGGGGCAGGATGCCAGCCCTCCGCCGCTCCCCCAGCACCCAGCCCTGCGCGGCCGGGCCCCGCCATGCCCCACCTCCCTGCCCCGCGCCGCATCTGCCCAACGTGTGCTGGGGAGGGAGAGGGGGGGTGTCTGGGTGCTGTGCACACACCCCTCTGCAGAATCCGGCCCAAGGTCCTTGTGTGGCCAGGAGCTGGAGGATGCAGAAACGCCGTGGGGTCCCTGGCAGCCATTGACACGGGGGGTAGAGGTGACAGGGAGCCATGGCATGTTTTGGGGGAGGAGGAGGATGAGGATGGTGGGGTGGTGCCACCTCATCGCTTTTTGATCTCGCCTACCTCCCATGGGTTTTGGATGGGGACCTGCTCCCTGTGGGCTCCCAGCAGGGGCCTGGCACTGCAGAGAACAGGGTAGAAACTCCCTCCTTATCCCGGCCCCTATAAGCAAGGCCATTTCCGTAATATCCCAGGGCCGTGCTATTTTCCAGCCAAAATACATCTTAGAGAAGCCCAGGCAGGGACAGGGAGCTGCCATCGGCCTCGCTGCCCACCAGCGCTGTGCCCCATCTCCTGTCTCACCCCACAGTGTCCGGCTGCTCCTGCTGTGACCCACAGCGTTCACACCGGTCATGGAAAATCTCCCTTGAGGCTGCTGCCCAAAATCACAGCTGGTTTCCAGCTCCCTCTGCCCCTGGCCGGCTCCCTGGGGCTGTGCCAGCCTTGCCCCCCTGGCACGGCCTGCTATGGGGTATGGCAGAGCGTAATAAACTCAAGCTGCCGGCCCAGATCTCGTCTGCTCTGGCTTCTTTTCAGCGGTGGTGTCAACGAGTTGCTTTTTGCTGCTTCTCCCCCAGCACCTAGGCTGTGTTTGAAGCCTTATCTCAGAGGCTCCCAGTATAAAAATGGGTGCAAACCTGACCACACACCCCATCATCCTTATTTCCCCCCTGATTTATTACTCTTTTGCATTCCTTCACCATGCTCTCCTTCCCCCATCCTCATCTCATCGGTGACAGTGCGTTGCTTGAAAGCAAATCTCTTCCCTGTGCCGTTCAGAACGCCGCGTATCGCGGTAGGCTGGGGAAGCCCGGGCACGGGGAGCCTGCTTAGAGGGCAGCAGTCCCTGCTCTCCAAGGAGTTTTTGGGGCAGAGGCGGGAGGGCGAGCCGGGACTGTTCTGCGTTGGGTGTTTCCCTGCCGCCCCCTTGCCGGGTGGGGACCGGAGCCTGACGGTTTACATCGATTTTTGCTCCCTTGTGCTTCCTGGTTCCTCTGCGTTTGCAGGGGGAGGAGTGGCGATGGCGCGCTGATAATCTTCTGACAGGAGAGGCAGAGTGATTTTATAAAAATTACAGACACTTAAGAAAATTTTATAAATTACAAACGTTATTTTAAAAAGCTGGTTTGATGCGTTCCTGCCTACCGCGTTGTTTTAAGCAAGGCCCACCCTCCCAGCCCCTTTGGGAGCTGCGTTAAAACCAGAGGTGGGCACATCCTCGGTGTTTTGATCCTTCCCCTCAGGTTTAGGACTTCTCGGGGCCTCCTGCTGCCAGAATTTCCCCCCCCCCCCCGTAGGTGAAGGCAGCAGCAGTCAGGCTGCCAGGGGGCATGCGGGGCTGGGCCTGCCCCTTCAGTACAGGAGCGCAGAGAGGGACGGGGCCGAATTTGCTTGGCAAGAGGCGGATGGTGCAGGGGCCGTGCTCCTCGCTCCCTGCCCTGCCCCGCCATGCGCTTCGTGCCTGATTTTTTTTTTTTTCCTCCAGGAAGAAGTGAGATGCTGCGGCTCACGTGGCCTTCTTGGCCCCTGGCCCAGCTGCAACTGCCCTCCCCTGGCTCTGGCGAGCAGCGGCTGCGGCAGCACGAGCCCTGCCAGGAGCCAGCCAGCCCCATGCCCATGCTCAGCCCTGTACTGGGCGATGCTCAGCCCCATGCCCGTGCTCAGCCCTGTACTGGGTGATGCTCAGCCCCATACCCCTGCTCAGCCCTGTACTGGGCAATGCTTGGCCCCATCCCAGTGCTCAGCCCTGTACTGGGCGATGCTCGGCCCCATCCCAGTGCTCAGCCCTGTACTGGGTGATGCTCAGCCCCATCCCAGTGCTCAGCCCTGTACTGGGCGATGCTCAGCCCCATCCCAGTGCTCAGCTCTGTACTGGGCGATGCTCAGCCCCATCCCAGTGCTCAGCCCTGTACTGGGCGATGCTCGGCCCCATCCCAGTGCTCAGCCTCGTACCGTGCAATGCTTGGCCCCATACAGATGCTCAGCCTTGTATAGGATGATGTTCGGCCCCGTACCCGTGCTCAGCCCTATACTAGGTGGATGCTCAGCCCTGTACTGATGCTCAGCTCTGTACTGGGTGATGCTCAGCCTCATACTGGGTGATGCTTGGCCCTGTACTGGGCCATGCTCAGCCCCGTACCCACGCTCAGCCCCATACCAGGCGATGCTTGACCTGTACCGAGGCTCAGCCCCGTACCGTGCAATGCTCAGCCCCATACAGATGCTCAGCCTCATACTGGGTGATGCTCAGCTCTGTACTGGGCCATGCTTGGCCCCGTACCCATGCTTGGCCCTGTACCAGGTGATGCTCGACCCGTACTGATGCTCAGCTCTGTACTGGGCGATGCTCAGCCCCATACAGATGCTCAGCCTTGTACTGGGTGATGCTCAGCCCCATCCCAATGCTCAGCCCCGTACCGTGCAATGCTTGGCCCCATACCAGTGCTCAGCCTCATACTGGGTGATGCTTGGCCCTGTACTGGGCCATGCTCAGCCCCGTACTCACACTCAGCCCCATACCAAGGCAAAGCTCAACCTGTACTGAGGTTCAGCCCCGTACCGGGCAATGCTCGGCCCCGTACCCACGCTCAGCCCTGTACCAGGTGATGCTCAGCCCCATACTGGGCGATGCTCAGCCCCGTACCCACGCTCAGCCCCATACCAGACAACGCTCGGCCCTGTACCCATGCTCAGCCCCATATCAGGCGATGCTCAGCCCCGTACCCACGCTCAGCCCTGTACCAGATGATGCTCAGCCCCATGCTGGGTGATGCTCGGCCCCATACCCATGCTCAGCCCCATACTGGGCGATGCTCAGCCCCATACTGGGCGATGCTCGGCCCTGTACCCATGCTTGGCCCCGTACCCATGCTCAGCCCCATACCGGGTGATGCTCAGCCCCGTACCCACGCTCAGCCCCGTACCAGACGATGCTCAGCCCTGTGCTGGGCGATGCTCAGCCCCATACCCATGCTCAGCCCCATAGTGGGCGATGCTCAGCCCCATACCCATGCTCAGCCCCATAGTGGGCGATGCTCAGCCCTGTACCCACGCTCAGCCCCATAGTGGGCGATGCTCAGCCCCGTACCCACGCTCAGCCCCGTACCAGATGATGCTCAGCCCCGTACCCAGCAATGCTCAGCCCCGTACCGGGTGATGCCCAGCCCCGTGCCCACGCTCAGCCCCGTACCAGACGATGCTCAGCCCCGTGCCGGGTGATGCTCCAGAGCAAAAGCCGCCCCCCCAGGCTGACCTGCCCCCCCCCCTCCTCTCCTTTCTCTCCCCCGCAGGCAGGACAAGCTGAAGGTTCACATGAGGAAACACACGGGGGAGAAGCCGTACTTGTGCCAGCAATGCGGCGCCGCTTTCGCTCACAACTACGACTTGAAGAACCACATGCGCGTCCACACCGGCCTGCGGCCCTACCAGTGCGACAGCTGCTGCAAGACTTTCGTCCGCTCCGACCACTTGCACAGGCACCTTAAAAAAGATGGATGCAACGGTATTCCATCCAGGAGGGGCCGTAAACCCCGGGTGAGGGATGCCGGGGGTCTGCCTACCACCCCTACGGGGAACCCCGAAGATGGAAGTTTTCAAGCCGGTGGGGAGAGTCAAGAATCAGAGGACACCCTGCAGAGGAACGGCCAGGAGCAGCAGCACTTTGAGGATAATTCAAATAATGAAGCGTCAGGATTGAATGTAGCAGGAGGGTCGTCCGAGGGTAACACGCAAGGACTCTCCTAAACCAAAAAAAAAACAAAAGTGTCACAAAATCTAGTTAGTACTTTTCCTCCGATTTTTCTCTTTAAAGATGTTTCTCTCCCTTTTTTAAAAAAAAAAACAGAAAAAAATATATATATATATTATGTTTCCAATCTTCCCATCCTAAGCAGGGCTCCCCCGAGGATCCCTCAGTAGCCAAGGACCTTTTCTTGGAAAGGCAGATGTGAGGAAGCACGGGGTGGAGATGGAAAGTGGCTCTGTCACATGGAAAAGAGCTTCCATGTAAATCCAAAGCTTTATTTTGTGTCCAAACACACGTTAAAAAAAAAAACAAAAAAACAAAAAACAAAAAAAAAATTATTTCAGAGAGAGATCTATTTAAGAAAAAAAAAAAAGCAAAAATAGGAAAAAAATAAAAAAGTGGTAGGAGTGGAAGGGCTCTTTCAGGGCGGGCGGTACACGGTGCCTCGGAGGGCCGGGGAACGGGGCCAGCCTTCCCCCCCCTCCGCTTTTGGGGAGGTGAAAGCTCCAGCGGCGCGAGATGCTCGGCCACTGCTGCGTCCCGGGCGGAGACGGCTCCTGCCAGGGAGATCGGGATCGGGTTTTTTTTTGGGGTAAGCGGTGCGGGTCCTTCCCAGCAGCCCCGGTGCGAAGCCGAATTTGCCAGAGAGGGGAGCCGACAGCGGTGGCCGGGTGTAGAAAATTGCTGAAAATTGCCTAAAATTGCCTAATCATGTGAGTGGACAACCAGGATTTTGCAGGGTCGCTGTTGGCAGCGGGTGTCGGACACCCAGGGCTGGGGACACCCAGGGCTGGGGACACCTGGAGCCGGGGACACCCGGAGCTGGGGACACCCAGGGCTGGGGACACCCCAGGGCTGGGGACACCCAGGGCTGGGGACACCCGGAGCTGGGGACACCCAGGGCTGGGGACACCCCAGGGCTGGGGACACCCGGAGCTGGGGACACCCGGAGCTGGGGACACCCAGGGCTGGGGACACCCCA
>JADKXX010010414.1:0-35208 GCA_017310255.1 Butorides virescens | reverse complement strand
CCCCGCTCCTCCTCACGTGCCAGGTGTCCAGCTGTCCTGCAGGTCACTGCCACCGCCTCCAGAAACAAAGCCTTCTCAAAGAAAAGGGAATGCGCAGCCCTTTTAAGTCTTCAAAAACACCAAGTTATTGCACTTCAAAAATACAACAGATTTGTGGTTCGAGCCCTCCCCACCCTCCCCATGGCTTCTGCTCAACTAAAACGATTCACTACGCACAATTTCTACATTACCTTCGGATTAGGTTAAAAGATTCAAAACGTGTCTCTTTACATGAGGTGCAGAGCTGCGGGAGCTCCTATCTAGAACAGTGCGATTCCAATCGTACATCTCTTCCCTTTCCCCCCCCCCGTGCCCCCCATCCCACCCCTAAAAATCCCCTCTATGCTTGCCGGGTTATACAAACCTCCCGTACCCACCCCCCCCCCTTCTGTCCCCCTCCCCGCTTTCCCCCCCCCCCCCGTCCCTCCCCGCCCCGGACTCACACGTCCAGCAAAAACTTTAGATTAATTAAGGAATGGTTATTTAACAAGACAATAAAAATGCACACAGCTTTGGAGATGCACGGGAGTTAGATGTCCTGTAGATCCGCAGGCGAACTCCACCGATTCAAACCGTCCTGGCGAAGGGCAGCAGAGACCAGCGAGCTGTGGGTTCTGACTGCCTGGCTTAAGACACTTTCCTTAACTTCAGGCTCCAGTTCAGGGTCAGGCTTTGAGTGGGGTCGTTTTCCAACCAAGAAGCAGCTCAATGGTTTGTTCTTCGTTTATGTTTTGTTGGGTTTATTTTTGTTGTTGGGTTTGTTTTTTTTTTTTTTTTTCATTTTCTCTTGTTTTAATGATTAATTTGGAATAGGAAAGTCAAAGGAGATCAGGGAGGAAGGGAGATGAGGTGGGAGAGGACATTCTCCCCCTCCTCCAGTTTAATAAGCACCAGAGTATTCAAGTCTGTCCATTCTGAGATTCAGAGCTGCTTCCGCAGTCAGCAGGCAGAAACTAAACCTTTCTCATAAGAGCAGCGTCGTTTTGGTTGGGGTCCCTCATCATCATCATCATCTTCCTCATCTTCCTCCTCCTCTTCCTCCGATGATGAGCTGTCCAGTGTTAAATCCACAACGTCAGCAGTGGCTTTGCCGTTCTCACCGTTACCGTTAGGAGTGGGCAACAGCCCGTTCACATCCGAAGAACCTGAAAGAGGTGGGGGAAGAGAGAGGATTAATGAAGACCCTTCACGCCCCATCGAGGGGATGCTCCACCACCCTCGGTCCCTCGTGGCTGTGTGGCTGTTTGACTAAAGCAGTTCAGCTGGAAGGGACCTACAACCACCATTTGGTCCATCTGCCTGACCACATCGGGGGTGGCCAGAGGTTAAAGCACATTCTTAAGGGCAATATCCAAATGCCTCAAACATGTGGGGCATCGACCACCTCTCTGGGAAGCCTGTTCCAGGGTTGGAGCACCCTCTCGGTGAAGAAATGCTTCCTCATGTCCAGTCTGAAAGGCAAAGGGGTGTACGAAACAAGCTCCACTCAAGCAGCCACCCAAAAAAAGAGGCAATGCCACAAACCTGATGCTCTCTCTGGGGTCAGAACTTGCCACAGTGCCCAACGGCACCTGCACCACCCACTTGGAAGTGGGTCCCCAGGGACGGGCTCAGCCAAAGCGAGAAGTTACACAGCAACACTGCCAACCCCGCCAGCCGACATCACCACTGCTAGAGGAGCCAGCCTCGCGCGGGCTGCCCAACAGACAGCCCTTCTTGTCAAAATCCTCTTTTCCTGCAAAAGTGCAGTGCTGATCCGGGCTGGTCTTGCTGATGACATTTCAAGGGTCTTTGCAGAGGTGCCTGTACTGACAAACTTGTTCAGTGCCATACAGGCGACAACCCAGCTCTGCTGAATAACCCCGTTTGGGCTGGGCCCTCCTCCGCAGGGATGCGATGCTGTTCATTTCTGGAGAGGCTGAAAACAAAGGGGCTACCCAGAGGAAGCTCTCCGAGACCCAAACTCATGTTAAGGTATCACACAGCTTTTTCCAAGCCAGTTGGGGAGCTCTGGTTTTGCAATTTGTCCACATTTCCTACAGTAATTTAAAGTCTTTAGCCCCAGAGATGCTCACCTAGAACTAAAATGGGACACTGAGGGCTGCAGCTCCGCTCCTTCTCAGCTCTGATGGGACACCAGGAGCCATCCACCAGGTACTCTATTTCATCTGCATCTTCACATTCCGTCAGGATCTTTGACAGGAGCCTGGACAGGAGAAAAGATGCCATTTATTGAGCTTGAGGCAATCAGCAGAATATATTTAACAACGGGCCATCAACCTGGATCTTCACCTTAAAGAGCCCTACATTTAAAAGGGATTTGGTGTTAGCAGAAGGCTGCCAGATAGCTCTTGCAGTCAAGGACTTGTTTTATTTCCCAGAAAACAAGTACAGGTTCTGACAGTGCAAACCATCCCAGTCCTTTCCGACAACGTACCTAAAGCATGAACTAACATTTTAATTATGTACAATTAGAAGACAGCCCTGCCTCTTCACCCAGTTTCCCAAGTCTGTGGTACTGCTTCCAGACAGATGTCCGATGCCCCATCTAGAGCTGTGTCAGGGCTGGTGCAGGTGCATTCACACCAGGGCATTAGCAAAAGACAAAATATCCTCTGACATAAGGACATAAGCAATCCAACAAGCAGCAATTCACTTCCTTCCCATTTATATTTCCCAAAGCCTCCACAGCAGCCACCAAAACAATATACACAGCCTCCTGCAACAGAAGGAAAAACCATGTTTGCCACTGAAAAAGACCCAGCATCGACACCTCGGTGTCAGCCATCTCGCTGCAGAGGCACCAACCAGCAGGAGGCCCTTGCTATGGCTCACTTGTGCCTCAGAAACTGGGTACTTGCTTTATTCTGCGATGTCCCACCATTTGCCTGGGACGTTTATTTGGACACACTGTTGGAAACCACTGTTCCGCAAGGCTTTATTCACTTCTGGACTTCAGCATTTCCCTTCAGTATAAAGGAGAGCTAATAGCAAAATCTCACAAGCTCAGGGAAACTACTTGTGGCACGCTGGTGAGAGAAAGTTTCTGTTTTCTCCCAGCTCAAGTAGGAAATGCGTTTCCACAGACCGTCCTGTCATCCACCAAGGCTGCAATTCCAAAAAAGCTGACAAGGCCCAGAGGATCTTGGACTCGACCAACCACCTCCCTCCTCAGGAGCCTACGCCCCTTTTTTGACTAACAACATCCAGCTGCGACTGCCAGCTTCCCTCTAGCTTACTTTCAGGGAGGTCTGAAGACTACCTTCATCCAACACAACCGGCACCGAAACCCAGTCTTGAGCACTGTGGAGCAGGAATAAAGAAATCTGCTGAGCCTTCACCAGTGACGACCTCCTCCTCCTCGTCCAGGAGGGACACGTGCATTGCTGACCTGTGGAGGTTCCACAATCCAACCCCTCGTACCTTCCCCTTCAGTCTCAGAAGCCATGTTAGAGATATCAAAGGAACTGGATTTTCCTGCTGGTGTTGCCCAGAGGACAAAGCAAACAGGTTATCTATGCCTAGGCTGCTTCAGACTGCTTAAAAAGCCACAACTCCTGGATCGAATCGGTACCTACAAACACAGCAATGCTCAGAATGTTATCAGCTTGGCCCTGGGAATATACCACCCAGGCAGAGACTCGTCTGCTCACTTGCCTGCCTTGTGTGCCAAGGGAGCTGGGCACACCTGAACAGTTTCTCTATAAACTCTCCCTACTTTTGAGGGAATCTGCATTAGAGGCCAATTATACAAGCCACGAGGGTGGAGATCATTTTCCAGAAGCCAAAAACCATGCATCTTGCTCCACCAGTCCTCAGGGTTGCTCTCGGCTTGGCTAGCACCACTACGGATGTCAGTGGTCCCAGCCCATAAAACAGGCTCCCTGCGTTTTGAGGCAACAAAACTTCATCTGGGAGGTGGGTGGAGGTTACTGTTCGCATTAATTCACTCCTTGTTTCTTCCTTTACTCCTGGAAAAAAGCCAGGCAATTTCTTGTGCTCTTCTCTAGAGATAGCCTCTGGAACCCATATTTCTGGAGCTGACAAGCATCATCGCCAGCTTTCTGGCTTGCCTCAGGTGGCCCCTGCCGTCAGCCTAGCTCGTTCTGCAGCTTGCGTACAGGACTCTGTCTGCCAGGTCTGCAACGAGCAGAGGGAGATCTCCTGTTTTTTAAGAGTAATGCTCTTGGCACGCATTTGCATTTTTAAGCTTTCCAGTATCAAACCTCACTCAAGATCTACAAGCATCACCTCCAAAGTGTTCTTGTACTGCTGAACTGTAGCACTCCAGCTCTCCTAGCTCATGGTGAGCCCTCTTCTCTTCTCTTTGGTAAAAAGAAAGCAAACTCTAGCACAGAGATATGGGAAACATCATTCCCATATGGACTGAAAACCAGATGACAAGTTGAGTGCCAAGTCTAAAGCAACCTTTCCCCAGTTCACGACCAGAGAACTCTTGGCAGGGCTCGGGGCATGCATTTCTTGCCTCACCCTTTTCCAAATGCTGTTTGGAATTTACTTTGCTTTAATCTCTTTCTGTCCTTTTACAGCACTACTCCAACTATGCCACAAAATGAGAGAGTAGAAAGAACATCCCTCATGCAGAAGAGACAGGGGCTGCCTCGCTGGGAGGACTGAGAACGGGGATGCTGGTGTGGTTCTGTCCTTCTGGCCCACCTTGAGGCAGGCGGCAGCCCCAGGATGGCAGCCAGACCCAAATGCATGGCTGGGGCAAAACTTCATGATCTGCCCTTCACCAACCCACTCTAAAAGTGCTGTAGCAAAAGCCGGTTCCCTCCCAGCATACCCATTAGCCCGACAAGTGCTCTGGTGTCCCCTCCCAACACCAAGGGGGCTGGTGACCCCCAGCAGGGAGCCCCTGGGGCCCAGTGAGCACCCCAAGGTCCTGCTGCACAGGCTCAGCCTGCTGGCAGGGACCAACCACCACTGGGTGTCCTCAGGGGAACCAGCGTGGGAGGCCCAGGGGGCTTGGGTAGACCCACAAAACCTCCAGCCTGGACAATATATCCAAAGCATTTTAATTCTGTCCCTCCAGTGGATTTGAACCTCCTGCTTTTTTTTCCCCTATAGGCAAGCAAAGGACAGAAATAGTCCTTTCTGAGGCATCCTTCCCATCCCTGACACCAAGATATTCACAATGGCCACAGAAATTGTGCTGGAACAGTCACACAGACTCTACAAAAATCTTTCCAAATACTGCATTTGTACCTCTATCTCAGGGGCTATATGTTGCACAACCTGCAGTTTAATAGCTGGCAGAGAAGATCCCCCAATCAAATTTACAGCGTACCAAGAATCGCTTGTGAGCTGATGAGCACCTCACGCTGACAAGAAAACAGGAAGATGTTTCCTATCAAAAATCACCTTATTGGGTGCTTATGAAGTGGTTTATTCCACGCAGGATGGTATCGGTCAGCCAAGGTGGCTTAGTTGTGCAGGTTCATAAGCCTGACAAAAAGAGTGAGGCAGTAAACCCCTGATTCTCAAAATGCTTTAGTGTAATCCAAAAATTCAGAATGGCAGACAGTCAAGCCTTGCTCTAACACACCAAGACAATTAAATCAGAATATTATGCACCAGCAGAATAAGCTTGCAACTTTGTTTTCAAGGTGAACTTCAATCATATGCACAGACCAAAAGATGAGATGCCGCACCCAGCGGAGAAAAGAAAGGGGTTGAGGATAGACAAGGGTATGTACTCACCCATCAATTATTAGCTGGTCGTAGGGTGCTGGTTTGTCACACACAGGGCACATCCATGTGGGCTTTTTCTCATTCATCTGTAGGTAGAAGACTGCATCAAAGCACTGCAGATGTGCACAGGTCTCCGCCCGGCATGGGACAGACAGCCGCATCTTCACTAGCTGTTGAACCAAAGAGCAGATGATCAGCAATAAAACCCACCCAAGTTAGCACCAGACAGTTCTCCTGCTAAGCAAAAAGGTCCATTAGCTTACAAAGCCGGTCTGGCAGTAGAATAGGATTTCTTGACCAAAAAAAAAAAAAGAAAAATCAGACTAAAATATATTGCAGAGACTTACCGGACAGATAAGAGAGACTCGAACACCTGTAGTGGCAATTTCACTGTCTGGATCCAAGCGTAGCTTCTCTTTTACTGCAGTAAGAGTAGAGATCACAAAATTTAACATATGTAAACTTAAACCTTGGAAACCACATGTAGCACAGGTCAAGCAGCTCACTGACAGCCCTTGGCTGCGTACCAGTCATTTTGCCCACAGGTGACAACCTCTGCCAGTCAGGGACAGAGGACACTGAGGCAGAAAGCTGTTGTGTTGGACCAGGCTTGCGCAACCTGCAGAGCTCAGTAGAGACGCTGCTTGGCTAGCAAAAAACCTTGTGCATGATGAGGCAGTTCATGGTCTACAGGCCAGCTGGAGTATTTATTGGATGAGGAAGCTCACATTTTCTTACAGATCCCCCTTCCCAATGACCCAGGTCTCCCAGCCAAAGAGCACATGCTGCCTCTCACCCAGGCAGAGCTGGGATGGACTTAGCCATGTTGGGGTGAGGGCAACCAGCTGCATACTAATGGCTAGCTATGCTGTTAATGCTCTCTTAGCAACCCTTCCACCTCTTATTTACAAACTAAAGGCTGGGCGGCTGGGGTACACAGAGGAAATCACACTGCTGAGCAGCTTTTTCATGTTAATATTCTACCAAGGCAGCCAACTGGGAATTAACTTTGTCGCCCTTCAGAGGGAACTAAGACACCCACATACCTGGACTTCCCCTGCAGGGAGGGAAAGAGCGGACGGATAGAGCTTTAGCACATGGCAAGACTTCTGGAATGAAGTCAGTTTAGGCTTATCTGGTCATGACCATAAGCACGATGGATTTTATTCCCTTCCGAGACCAGTGGCAATAGGACAGGGTTAACTGCCTCCCCCTGCCCCTTGAAATTCAGAGAAAGTCTCCCCAGAAGTGAGCAAACACAGGATACAGTCAAATTGATAGAAAACCACATCCCATCATTTCCCTATCAAATAAACAAGCGGCCTCTTAGCACTACTGGGCTGTAACTCTTCAGCTTACAGACTGGCCAGCTCATTTATTCCAGCAGACTGTTTCAGAGGAACCGCAAACAGACCCAGAGGTACCGGGGCAGACAGCTCAAAGAGCAAGGCAGCCATGCAAAAACAGTCACAAGCAGCGCTCCAACATATATTTAGAAAGAATCAGATGTTAGGAAAGGAGGTAGAGAATCCTGCCCCCACCGCTGCATCTTGAAAGGAAAACCCAGAGGAGCTACAGGCAAATCAAAAAGAGCAGCAGACGTGCAGGTCCCACACGTGCAGCTCTTGCATCAAGGTGCGGAACTGACATAAAAAATTAGCTTTAAACTACTACACAACTCTGAAGGAGTAGCTGCTGCTAACACTGCTGTCTGAAAAGGCCTTTGACACTTCCATCACCATTTTTCTTTGGAGCAAGTCAACCATTTATTTTGACCTTTTCAGATCATAACAAGACGTCTCCAGACAATGAGGCTAAATGCCGTTTTGCAACACACAGCTTTAATTAGAGAGTGACTTCTCAGATGTGAAATTCCCACAAGATTACAAGATTTGGTGTTGTTTTCTGCACGTTAGGAGACTTTTCATCCAAGCTTAATTTTTTCGTTAAGTTCTTTGTAAGAGCATTCTCTGTGCATCAATTACTATGATTCATGGGAAGGAGAAATGGGCATTTACTAGGACCTCCTGATTAGAATCAAGCTGTTTTGGATCCACAGCCATGTATGTAAGCATCTCTGTTATTCAGCCAGTGTTCCTATACTAAAGTCAACAGAAGCATATGCAAAGGAAGATGAGTCAGCCCTGAGACGCAACCGAAGTCAAAGGGTAGCTTTAGAGAGTACTGGGGGATATTGCAATGAACGTGAAAGGGAATCATCTGCAGAACAGACCAGAGCTATAAAAGCAAAGTTTACAAGCTACTTGTGCTTGCCAGTTTCAGATGTCCAAACAGATTCCAAGCAGTAACAGGCCAAAGGAACTGAAACAAGACAACGTTCCCATTTGGTTAGATTTAAGGTGACCAAAAGCAAGTCATCTCTGCCCCGAAGCCCAGCCAAAGCTGTTAGTTACCCAATGCAGTAGAATTGGAGGCACACGCTTGTTACCAAGTGGAAAAGGCAAGCAAGCTGCTTTCAGAGCCTCTGCCTGCCACTTGAGGCCATCCTGCAAGTGTCGCTTTAAAGGGAACAGCACATACTGCTGAGCCTGGTTTCAAGAAGCGCCAAGAGAAGAATGAGAAGATCCTCTGCAGCTGAGGACGACTCAAAAGCCAGCCTCTGCCCCATTCATTTAAGGTTCTGGTGAACAGCAAAAAAGGAAAAAAGGGAGTGCAGCCAGTGCCTCGGGCTTCTGAGAATGGTGGATATTTAACAAATGGAAAATTTTCATTTATGTCAATAGGTAAGTGCTGGCTAATAGGATCAGGACTGCCATGGACACTATTTGGTGTGGCACACGAACACAGAAGCGTTCAGCATCTGCCGCAGAAATGCCGCACTTAACACGAAGATCAAAATTTTGGCTGAAGCAGCAGTGTGTCCCACAATGTGCATTAGGCATCTGAAGACCGGACATGCCCAAAATCATTTGTCTCCCTTATGAACTACAACCTCTCTTCACAATTATGTTTCTTACACACAGTAAGAGTTGTCCATGACCTGAATAGTATGTTTTAAAGACCATCACGATGCATGGTGTTAGTTCTCCCATGCAGAACTAAATAATGAGAACGCTCTCTCCAGTAACATTAAATAACTGGAAATCCTCCAGACTCTCATGAGCTGCAAGTCAGACTCTGCCTTGAAAAGGTAACGTCCCCTCATTTGCAATAATGTTTTGCATTTGTCTCATACCATGATGATTTACCTGAGTGGTCTAGGATAAGCATCTCTCGGGATCATCTCTTCTCTGAAGCTCTCAACGCATATGAAAGTGCTGGTGGTGAAATCCCACTGCCAGCCCCTAGGATTCACGGGGGGTTGGGGCAGCAGGACATTTTCACCAGGATCCCTTGCTCCAGAAATCTCCTTTGGAAATAGTGCGGGTCAAGGCCGAGGTGCTGTGGTAATGTTCATCAGCTCATAATTACTCAGGTGAAGGCATGAAGCCATTCGCATCAGAACGACACTGGCCCTCAGCGGCACGCACCACGATACGACCTGGGGACAAATTCTAAATCCAACTAAAGTGATTCAGAGCTGCTGCAGAGCCACGAGAAACACGCGCTGCAGAAGTGCTGCACTTGCACACAGGTTTGGGGCAATTTCACACGACTGACATACAGCTTAGCAAGTCTGTTCAAACAAGAAGTGTTTTTATACAACTGGAGGAAAGAAATTGTGTAAAACTTGGCAGCTGTTCCCAAGCACATTTCTAGCAGCCTGGCTGTTAGGAATGCTGCAGTCTGACAGGCATACAGTGGACCTCCCCAAGCCACCTCAGAAGCAGACATACTCACCAAGTGCTTTGCACAGTTCTGGATGTTTGATCCCAATGGTTTTCAACCTCTGCAGCAGCTCTGCTGAGGTCATCTGCCGCACTAAGTACAGCCCCACGGAATAGCTCTAATGAGAAAAGGAAGGGAAAGAATGAGCGAGGCTGCTCTTCCACACTCGTCCGTGCAGTCCTACGCCATTTCCTTTGGTACGTACCTTCCCGTAGTTCCCCCAGGTAATGGTGATGCGATTGGTCGCTGCAGACAAGTACATGAGATGGGTGAGGTTGATGGGACGACAGGGCCTTTTAGGTTCCACTCCAGGTTTGTTTGATGGATAGTAGCCCTAAGGCAGAAAGATTAAATATATATATATATATATATATATTTTTTTTTTTTTTACTCAAGATGCTTCTATGTGGGTGTATCTATTTATCCACTTCACTAAGTTCTACTCACTTAGAGTAGGGGGGTAGAAGGGAGCTGAACAGTCAGACCAAATGCAAAATAAAAAGGATCAAGTCTTTTTGAAAGAAGAGTTTATTAACAATGCGGGTAATCCATTAGAAAATTAGCTTTAAACTAAGCCGTGCACTTTTATATTCTGGCTTCTTGTCTGCATTCATCAGGAAACCAATTTGCTTCTAAATTACACAAGTCCTTCCAAAGTTGCAATGTCACACCTCCTGGCTGAGCTGACTTACCGGCACTGAGCAGTAACTATGATTCACTTTCACTGCAATGTTCGGAGGGTACTGATCCTCCTGAGGAGAACTAGTGTCTGTGTAACAGATTCTGTAAAGAAACGACACGTCTCTCAATATCCTCATGCTGTTTGCATGTTCAAAGCTCTCTGCACATCAACAGCAACCAGCAGCCAACCATCACCACACCAACCCATGCTCCCTCATCTGGCCAAAGCAAAGCCAATTCCACTCGGCTCTCCCAGATCAGATGCAGGCTCGATGCCTGGGCAGCAGAATCTGACACACTGCTGTTTTCTACCGCAGCGCTAACTCAAGCAGTACGTGTAGGACGAGGTTAGAAAGTAGAGTTTAAGATGCTTGCGTTTGGCACGTGAACAAACAATTTACTGTAAGTTATCCTTATAGCTATGAAAACCACACTGAAAAGTGAATGTATTTTGGTAGCGCATTCCCTCCTCCCCTGTTCTGCACCTGATGTTGAATGAACCCCATGCTCAAACATACCTTAGCACAACCTGAACGGATTTCACACCAGGTTGCAAGTCCCTAGTAAACAAAAGAAGAAACAGAAACATCAGATTAATTATGTAAAAAACAAACCAAAAAAACCCCAACACTCCTCCCCCCCCGAACAACCAAAATCAGACGTCAGTTTTACCATTCTCAAGAGTTTTAGGTTGTTTTTTTTTAATAGACCTTTAAAAGAATTACTTTACAGAATTTTATTTAAATTGTACAATTCCCTCTGCAAATACCTGTGGTCCTGTATTTTTTTTTCCCTAATGCACCATCCTAAAGCCTTTCTCTGGGTTCTCAAAACTGTAAAAGCGTTGGGTGAAAGATAGCAATTTGCCTGGAATCCTTCTGCTGATTTGTAACCACTTACAAAAACTAGGTTTTAAGGTCAGGTCTACCTGACGGTGTTCTTTGAAGACTCTCTTTGTTCAATTATTCAGCAAAAGCTGTTCATGCAAACCAAGGAACCAAGTATTACGGCAGCAGAACAACCGTTAATATTGCTAACTTTAGCAGTACTATCGTAGGAGGATTTCAACTAGTATCAGGAAAGCAACATATCCCAGAACAGGGGTATTTTATTAGGAGTCTTTATACACAGGTGCAAAACATACTTTGATTAGATAAGGTCCCAAAATTAGTCTTGATTTGCTGCCATAAGAGTTTGACATTCCAATTCAGTGTTTTAGTACAAACGCTTTGATTTTGGGGGTGGAAGGGATGGAACCTCAGTTCAGCTGACCGACAGGAGCTGATGTGGCAGTTCTAGATCTGGGGGAAACACATCTGGTAACCCCCACAAGCAGCAGAAGATGATGGACCTGCACTGAGGGATCATTCTAGACTCTTGCTCAAACCCCTGCTATAAAATCTTTAACTTGTGTTATTGACAGTGAAGGTTTTCTCACAACTCTGAATATACGGAGAAAAGAGCGTCAAGAATCAGCTACAACACGTGTGTGCAGTCTTTTATCACCCTTAAAGACTCCTGTGGTGTATCATTTCCTGTCTGTTAAGTCTTCAGACAGCTTCCCCTGCACTGCTTCTGTCGACCTACTGGGATCACAACAGTAATCAAGCACTGGATATTAAAGAAAAGTCATCTTTCTCCAACTCTAGGATAACAGTATGATTTTACCGTAAAGAGAAACATGTAAAGGTTTTACACTTAGTTTTGGAGGACCTCTTCTGCATCATTGTCCTTTCACAGCAGCAAGTACCAAGGCAGCAGGTCAGCTGAAGAGGAAGCCTCGCTGCCTGCACTGACATCTCTGGGGCGTTTCATTGTTTGAGTCAAAACTTGCATCACGACAGAGGTCAGGGTAAACCCTAATCGGTGCATGATGTTTTCTTATGCAGTTACTATAGTATCCTTTGCAACGAGGAAGCTTTCTTTCAAATGCAAACAGCATTACACGTATAGCTTTTGAACTTCAGATGCAAAGAAAAGTCTGCAAGTATTCACAACACAAGCTCAACAGAGAATTTAGGTCATCAACAGTTTTATACTGCTTTTCCTGCCCAAATGTACTATTTGTACTATTCAAAAGCAAGATTAGAGGAGCAGAACTGAAACTTAGGGACTTAGATGGGTAAAATTGTACCTCCCACCTCCCCCAAAGCTATTTGCTTTACATGAGAAGTAGCCTGTCTGCCGATGTCCTCAAACAAACTGTGTTTCCTTGCAGAGAACAAAAGCTTCCACAGAGAGGGAACGCAGAGGAATTATGCAGCTACATTTTCTTGAACTTTTAATACCCAATGAGAAGTACCTGGAATTTCTGATCAACTCCACTTGTCTTGGTGTTAATGCAAAAATGCACGGACTCTCCTGAAGCTTCTCATTATTCTGTGGAACTGAAGAGGAAAAAAAACCAAAACTGTACATCAAACTGATAATATCTAGCTCTTCTTACATTGCTAAACACAGGGCGATTTTTATGTTCTAAACAGCTTTTATGTTTACCTCTAAGTCTTGTTTTCTCCCGTACAGTTGCACAAGAACTCCAATCATCACGCACTTTGGTAAATCTACTGTTGGTTATTACAGCTTTGCTCATTTATTGGGTGCCTGTTTTGCTAGTTAGCACACTAACAGTACACACTGGGTTTGGACCTGCTTTTTTATTTCTTTTTCCTCGATTCAACTAATCAATGAGCCAACAATCATGTTCTCATAAGAACAAACTGTAAGTGGCGGCACAGTGCACAGGCTAAGAGACCTATGTATGACACGAAAGCATGAAACCACCAGACTGATCAGACTGATTCTGGAAAAGGAAACAACAACAACAACAACAACAAAGATCAGCTTAGATAATAAAAAAGCATCACAAAAACCAGCTGTAAGAGACAAAACATAACTTACAAACACATGACCTTGAGGGTGCATTTACAGGTAGGGTGGTAGAGCAGTCCACTTTCAGGAACACTTAACTGAGAGCCCAGCATAAATTGCAGCCTTTTATCCATTGACAATTTTAAGATCAAATGCATTTAACGTCGTTAAAATGAAGCTTGAGATGTGGAAAACTTACGTAACGACTTCCGCTTAGTACCTTTTATTAAATTCAAACACATTAAGTTCTATTGTCAGTACACATTTCCAACTGAAGTCAAGGCCCTGGGCTGGTGAAAGTCACAGGATAAACACAAGGAACAGGAAGTGGTAAAACAGCTTTTATTTTTTCTTTGTAGCAAGAACTGGATGGTTTTTCTTTGCATCGCTTCAATTGCTAGTTTATTCAAAGCCAATATACCGGAATTTGAAAAGTAGAAAAGTATGCTTTACTGTCCATGATTAAGATGAGATGATGGAAAGATAAAACCTCAGCAGCCCTAAGATCTTGGAAGACACGGTGACAATCTGATTCACTGACTACAGATACTTCCCTTTGGTAATTTAACTTTCAAAATGCAAAATGGCTTTCAGAAATAAATAAAAAAAAAACCATTAAGGTATCTTTAAGGACTGTTAATTTAATTCCAGTTTCCATCCAAATGTCTCTTGACCAAAACAACCATCGAGAAGTAAAGTGTTTCATAAGGACTGTTATTTTTAGAAAGCGATGAATGATAAGAACGATGACAAAAAATCGTTATAATAATATTGCTTAAATAACTGTCTATAGAGACACTGTCCTCCTGATTGTTGACCTACATGAAGACAAAGCAAACCTGATTAGGAAAACGGAGTTGTTGTTCACGTTTTATTTTGCATTTATATCAGCTCACCCTTCTTTTACAGAAAAAAGCGCCTGGCTGCTGAAAGCAGGCTGCCCGCAGCAAGGACTGGCACCGCTCAGGAAGCCATCAGTGATGGAAGTCAAACCCTGTCAACTATCCAACAAATTCACTATCAGCTCTCCAGCAAAATATTCTAGCATTAAACCCAGCACGCTATTGAATTTCAAACCAGGTGATTTGCTCATTTCTGTGACAAACCAAATAGTTGCTGACAACACCAGGAGTGACTACCGCTCCGAGGCTGAGGCTGAAAGACCATCGCAAGCTACCACGTACGGGGTAGGACGGCGAGTCTGCACAGCAGTCCTGGCCGCAAAGCACCAGCTATCGATGGACCACACAGTTTGACTGTGCAACCACCGCTACAGGAAACCAAAAAATAGTCAGGTGCCTACATTTCTCTACAGCTACTCAGGTGCCTGCGTTTCTCTACAGCTCCTCAGTTAACAACTCTCCTCTTTCTGTGTGAAGAAAGAAATGAGCAGCAGCAGCATGTGCTCCCCATTTCCCATTTTCTTTATTTCTCACTGTGAAAGACCTTTCTCCAGGCAAAAATTGAGGGGTACTTCTCAACTACGCTCACAGAAAGCTGCTGAAGAGTCACACAAAGCACTCCAATGTTACCTGGACAAAAAAAAAAGAAGATAGCAGACGGCCAAAGAGACTCAGGATGTGTCCCACATACCTTGCTGCCAACAGCAATCAGAACTGGATGCTCTGGAGAGAAGTGCAAGAGAACTTTCCCCAAAAGACTGGAAGAAAAAAAATGGTCTGAGACAGACCTGCGTAAAGACCCAAATCTTAATGCTGGAAAATAAGCCCAGACTCCAGGAGGCACACTTTCAGGGTACCTAATCAGCTATTAGTTTCTTTGCTGAGCAGCCAGAAAAAAAAGTTACAGTTTTTTAAAGCTAAATATTTAAGATAACTTGAGTTTCATCCTTTCTCCAGGATAGATGCCTCAGCACACAACTCAGCTCCTTGACTTGTAAAACGGCTGCTGGGATCAATTTATTTTAACAGCTGACAATAGGAGGAAATCAATTTTTAAGACTGAGCTCGATCAGCGATCCTCAGAATGAGTCAAGACATAAAACTTCCAAAACCCAAAAGGACTTGGCAAACCGTATTCAAGACTTTAGCCCAACTTAATTGCAATGAATTCCCATTCTGAGAAGCCAACCTCATCTGCAACTCTCGATCTGGTAGGCTAGACCATGCCATGCAAAATAAGGACTACATTGATTTCAGGGTTTTAGGGTTTCCCTGCACCAAGGGGATTTTTGATTTGTTTCAGGTGTTTGTTTTTTTTTTAAAGGTAACATTCCTCACTATTCTACTTATAGGTTGACCGCGCTAAAGGCTTATATACCCCCAGGAAAGAGAGATTATATCATCATAACCGTGGCTGGAGATCCCAAAGGTAGATCAGCCAGAGATGAGCTGCTGGCAGGAGGCTTCTGTAGGGCCAAGGAGCTTGTGGCAAGTCCTCGTTCTCATCCCTACACTTCCAAACCAGCTCACCTCAGGGCACAATACAATATATTGGTGGTTTTTTTTTTTTCCTCCTTGGCCATTGGAACTACTCTTGACTTAGACTGAAGGTCATTTGTGTTGATGCAGGGGCCTGGGGAGACAGGGCAAGTTGACTGCATGACAACTTTTATTTTCCTAAGGGGTGGAAGCATTCACTTTAATGCCTACCACAGTTTGTTTAGGTGGATATAGCAACCGCTTGAGCGCCTGCTTTTGCTGGGATTCCTTGGAGATCGCCCAACGCAGCAGCATTTGCTCTGCAGTCAGGGGAAGGCAGTTGCCTTTGCCACAAAACCGGTGGCCCTGTTTACAACAACTGAAGTCTGACTTCAAGAGGAGGGGGCTGGAGCCATGGTTTTACTACTTCCACACGATAGAAGAGCAACGTCACCGCTGCAAGGCAGGTATTATCAGAAGGGCAAAACCAAACAAATCCTGTTTACATTGACAGTGGCAGGACCTCCCAGCCTACATGGCCTTCTGCTCCCACAGCTGCAATGCAAGATCTCCTTTGGCATGTCTCCAGGAGAAGACCAGAAGCCTCGGTATCTGCAGCAAGTACAGGCTGTCACAGCTAACATTCGGAACAAAAATATCATTCAGAATATTCCTTACAGCACACTATTACTGTCAAAAACTATATTCCCACTGCTTTACCCAAAAAGGTGCCAGAGGATAAGTAAGCTTATCAGCGAGGTGCTCAGATACCACAGAGCTCACGGAAATACTCTGCTTGTTAGCTACTTAAAATACAATGCAGGAAAGATATTAGTATTCATTCCCTCTAAAAAGGTATCTGATCAATCTTAATTTTAAGCCTTATCTACCCGAGAGAATTGCAGTGATTTCAGTAAATTAGAAGAATTCTTTCATGTTGACATCCTTAGACCAAACCAGAAAGCTGCGGCAGAAGCTGTTTTCGTGTAGATAACTCAGACACTAAACTCAATACTTAAATTGACTGAAATTGTGTGTGCAGTCACCAAATATGAGATATTAGCTGGTTCACAATGGACCTAATCTATCTGCTTTTAGCTGAAGCCACCTTTGTCTACAAGTCTAACAGTAATTTGATAGTTCTTCAGGGAATCTGCTTGCCTACAGACCAAATTAGGCATCGCCCACCTCATCTTTGATCTCAAGGCAATCATCTCAAAGAGGCAAGAGAGCCTTTTCATTAATAAAGATGCTTCCAACTGAAGTCTGGAACACATAAATTAAGCTTCCCCTACTCCCACCCTGGCTATACGTTTAAAATACCTCTTTTGTAGCCTCGGGAAGTGGGGTACTACAATGGCAGATGGGTGTTTCTAAATGGATCCACAATCTTAAATCTCTTTCAGGTACTTCCACGTTACAAGTTTCCGAGGTTGACAAGGAGCATATGCTTGGTCAAAACACAGAACGGAAAATCTAGGCAACAAAGCATGAACTGGTGCAGCTTTCATATGAAAAAACCACTCCATTTTCTTCAGAGCGCTTTGTTTCATCATCCTTCCACACTAAGCAAGGCCCCGTACAAGAGTAACTTCAAATGTCAAAGTTATTCCAACACCTGGCTGTTCCAGGTAGCAATGGTGAGCAGCCGCTATCTACGCAGTGTTGAAATAACCCCAGCTTTACAAAGAAACAAATGCTTCTTTATTCACATTGGCATAGGCAGAAGGAATTATAGTTGCAGGTCACCAGGTTGGGAAAATTAAGCAAGTGTCTAGAAGATGTCGTTAGGTTCTGAACAGCTGACTGGGACAATGAAGCCTGAACATCTGTTCATACCCAGCTACTCATCGCCAATCCCCCACCATTAGGCAGAAAACACTCTCAGTTAAAGGGAAAATTAGTCAAATACGCTTTAGGGAACAAGCTGACCCGAGGGAGGTGTCAGCTAACAGAGGTGAGATACTAAATTTAATGAGACCTCAGTTCTGGTCTGACATAGAAGATTTAATGTCAACTTTTAACAAAATCCGTTAATCACGGTAAGTACATCCAGGCTCTTCTGCTCTATCTGGATGTTTCCACCTTTTGAAAATTCATTTTCCTTCAAAAGCCTACATTTGCATTCCTGACTAACACATGCCACCCCACATTTAAGACTGAACTAACCCATTCCCCAAACAGCATATAAAATATTTTAGCCTTACACTGGTGGTCACCCCTGAACCATTTAAATGGTCACAGCACGAACATATTTAATGCCTCCAAATGAAGACGAAAATTACATAATGTCTGATGAATTAGTCCTTTTTTTGTTTTTGTACATGCACAGTCATATCTTCATCTATCTTTTTTTTCCTCCAATCCACATGCACATCAAACATTTTTCTTCAGCAAAGATCAGCTCCCCAAGTTCAGGGTTCATTTAGTAGTGAAGCCTGATATTACCACAATGACTTTTTGAGATGCTGTGGCTCAGCAGACTACAATGGTACTTCTCCTCTGTATACACTGCCTTCGCTACAAGAACATTGTATTTAACAGCAGTGACAATACCCTTTGTTTCTCAGAATTAAAACAATGAAAACTCAGTCTCCTGTAGCGACAAGGTGGGAAAAAGCCCTTTTTCCACTTTTCCTAGTTGCCCCTCAAAATACACAGCATCACACACAACTACAACAAGCACAAAAAAGGAAGTCAGAAATACTGTTTGATGCTTGTACCAACCCTCTTTCATCCATAGGAGGCTTTAGGTCAGGTACTTTAAGCACTGAAAAATAGCATTAGTGCCAGCAGACTTGCTTAGCACAGGTGCGACACCAACATAGAAAGATTTTCATCAAAATACCACCAGGTTACGGAGATGGAAGACAGATTAAGATTCACAGCACAAGACGTGCCACACAGCAGCATTTCCAACGAAGGATATGAAAGCTACAGCGAAACAAGACAGGCTTTCAAATTACATCTCAAAGTGACCACGTTCCTGTTCTAAGGCAAGGGAAGAAAAAAAAGAATCTAAATATTCTTCACTGAACTCTAAATATGAGGGGAGAGAGGAAGGTATCCACCACCACATTAATCAGTCTCTCATCTGTCACATGACTTGACAGATCCTTGAAAACAGTCATCTTTTTGACACTTAAACCTGTTTCGCTTTTCTCTCTCAGACCGAGTCCATCATACACGCACCAGCATATTGAAAACTCACCTAATTCTGTTGGCTTCAACAGTTCATCCAGGGTCGTGTAGAAGGGAAGTTTCACCAGCCGAACTTCAGGCTTCGCAACCTTGGGTGGCAACCTTCCCAGTCCGTTAAGGTATTTCCCATAGAGCGCGGGATAGTCAATATTAGTAGTGGAGATAGAAGTCCGAGCAACGGTGCTCCCGCGGTCATACGATGAATGTATGGAGAGTGCCTCAGGAGACCGGTGCTGCTGCGGCTGAGGCTGCGCCACTTCAGAGCTCTTCTTGGCATAGCGAGTCTCATAGAGCTCCTTAATTTTCTTGAACACTTCAGGGCTGCAGTCAAATTGGACCAATTGCAATGCTCTGGTGACTAGTTCATGTTTAAGTCCGCTTTTACTCCTGCCAACAAAACCCAGCAACATCTGAAGATCTGAGACTCGGAAACTCATCACCATGTTCTAGGGGATAAAAAATTAAAAATGTTCTTACAGTTATAGAAATGCAAAGTGTCAGTTCTCACTATACTCTATAACTGGAATCCAAAATACTAAAAAAATCCCTTACAAGACAGACACCAAACCTTCTGTTCAAACCAGCTGTTATTCACCTGATTAGCATCCCATTTCTTAGGTACTTGTTTGAGCAAGCAAATACAGAGGAGACCATCAATTGAAATATCACCAAAATCAGAGAAACAACACGACAGTCACCGAATCACTCAAAAATAATTTGTGATAAACACTAAACATCCTCAAGACAGTTCGACTGGAAGCAAGAGTGACCACAAAGGAAAACATCTTGAACAGCAGCCCCTCACCACAAAAGAGCGCATCAACTCCTTTACCACAGGGGCTCAACACGTCCAAACTTCCCAGGCACCTTTGGGTAAGAGAACTACATTAAAAACTTCATCTAAAATGGTATTAGCGGAAGGGAAAGGAAGAAAATGAATGTGAATGTGAAGGCAGATGCCATTTAAGTGAACTGGAGATGCCAATCCTTTCGTACTGTATTTCAGTGCACCTGTATATTATCTGTATGGGCAAAAAACCCCCTCCAGAGTCCTTCCTACATGTAAAGTATCTCTTAAAAAAATGTATATTTTAGACTATGGAAAGACATGAAAAGACTATTAAAGAGAGCAATATGTTCCCATGAGAACAATGCCTCCAAACTCTGTTTGGGTGCTCTACCACACCCTCCCCCACGACCACAGTCTTTGCTATCAATTTCAGTATTTTGATAAACAGTAAAAAAAAAAAAAAAAATCTCAATCTTCAAAAGTTTACTCTCTTGCTGATGTGGAAACTCAGAAGGTCTGTGACTGTCAGCAGATTCAGAAACCATGCACCAGACTAAGAACTAGAAATTATTTCTGTTAAAACTACCGCTAGGGTCTGGTGAGATTGATGTTTCTTAGGACAAAGCAGCCTTAGGAATGCACAAGACAAGCTTATCACATCTATGTTTCTGAAAATTCAAGCTGCTCTGAAAATATACTTGATAGGTACCCACACATATTTACTCAATAACCTTCCTGGTTTGTGGAAAACAGGAATTCAAGAAGAAACTCCAGTTGTCCCACAGTAAAAAAAACAGAAGCAGAGACCCCGCAACCCTCTCTTCCCCAACCTATACTCCACTCCTGTTTGTGGATTAATTTAAAAAACAAACAAACAAAAAAAAAAAGCACATAAAAGAGAGATTTCTGTGGAAGTTAATAGAAGCCTTGTAATTTCCTGGAATAAAACAGATCGGATTTTTTTTTTAATTAAGCAAGCTACCACTGACTTCAGAAACATTTAACAACTGCTTTTGCGTGTGTGGGAATTAGACTACAGAGAAAATGTCATTTTATTTTCTCCTTTTTTCATTAAATCTGTCATTTAATCTGGAAGCCCAAAAGATGTTATGCAAACGTCACTGGTTGCAGTTAAAATTTTTGGCTGTCGTGATGTGTCCCAAAATACCTTTGATGAGAAGGAAAAAAGGCAGATAACTTTAAAGAGGAGAGAAAGGATATTTAAATGCCAGAAAGTCAGGATTCAAGGGATCTGGATTCGTATCACTGCTTCACTAGATACCACCTGGGCAATCTTTGAGAAATCCAGTTTCCGTGTCTCGGTTTTCTCCAAAATGGAGAGCATATTGCCCTCTCTGAGGTATTTTGAGGCATATTTCCAAAGATAAATACGTCAAAGCAGTGTGGTACCAGGGAAGTCAAAGGAGCACTGCAGACAGGTTTCCTGCACCACCAGCCACTTGGGACTGTTGGGGTGTAAAGTGGAGTTTAAGTCTTCTGCAGTTTACATTTAGAAGGATTTAAGATCCAGAAGGATGACCAGATTTGAGCAGTAGCAGAAGAAGCAGCTTCAGACAAAGAAAACCTGTCACTGAGGCTTGGACCTGCATGAGAGTATGAGCAGTAGAGAGATCACATTAACTACTGAGATCATTAACGCTAAAGTCTGTTCTTCTCCCCGAGGAAGCCTTGCATACGAGTGGCACAGAGCCCATCAAACACCCGCTGTGGGGGCAAACCACGATGCCCTGGAAGCGCATCTTCCCCTCCATAGTCCTGGGCTCAGCTCACAGAACTGAGAGGAGCCCAACAGCAGGGAGAGGGCAGTGCATCCTAAACTGAGACTCTTCCAAATCTTATTTTTGCAACCATCTAGCCACATCCTCACTAATGAGCTGATCCTGCAGGTGCTAAACACTTTCCATCCGTTGGCGTTGTTTAGTAAGTGCCCTCAGCCCCAGCTTCCCCATGACGCTGTCAGATAGAGCCCAGTTCAAGCGCTGCCAGCCCATCCTCTGTGCTGCCACACACCAGCAATGGGATGTGGAGAAGTCCCAGCTCCCAGAGGCGCTGGTGAACAGGGAGGGAGAGGGAAAAGAAGAAACCCACAGCAGAGCGGGGTCCCTTTCCTCCAGAAGGCCCGATGGGGTGCACAAGCCACCTCAGAAGCACAACGCGACTTCAGGGACATTCACTGTGAAGATGCTTCCCCTCGCCCCACCGTGGAGGAGCCTCAGGGGCTGCCCCAAGCCTCCCTGCCACAGAGAGCCGGGGGCTCTGCCGCAGCGCCAGGTGCTGCCCATCCCACCACCACCCTCCCCGGCCACGGTGAGACGGGCAAAGCCGGGCCGGGGCGTTGCGGGGCCTCCTGAGCCCTCCCGGGCCCTCCGCCCGCCGGGCCTGGCTGGACAGCTCCGCTCCGCGCCCCGGGCCGCCGCCGAGCGCACCCCCGCCCCACCGGCCGCGCCCCCGGCCCGGCCACAGGGAGCCCAGGGCAGGCCGCGGAGGGGCGGCTGGGCAGCGAGCACAACCGGCCCGGGACTCCATGGGGAGGAGGCGAGGGGCCCGGGGAGCAGGGGAAGGAGCTCTGCTGGGCGGCGGGGAAAAGCCACCTGCGCTAATTAATCACTGGGAATTAACTACGGGGGAGGCCGGGGCCCGGCCCGGCGGCTCAGGGGCAGACCCATGGGCGGGCGGCTCCCCGGGGCTGCGAGCCGGGCCGGGCCAGGCCCGGGGTCCGGCGGGGGCTGCGGCCGGGCCCGGAGGCCGGGGCGGGGCAGCCCCTGAGGTAAAAAAGGGGGGGGGGGGGGGCGGTCCCGGGGCGCCGCCCCCCCGGCTCTCACCGCCGGGGCCAGGGCCCAGGCCGTGCCGCCCGCCCTCGGTCCCCCCACCAGGAGCCGCCCGGCCCTGCGCGGCCCGGCCCGGCCTAGGCCCCACCGGCGGGGCGGGGGCACGGCTCACTCACTCACTTTCGCCTCCACCAGCTCCGCCGCCATCTTGGCCTCCAGCGTCCACCGCGCCGGGAGCCGCCGCCGAGTCACGTGACACCCAGTCTGCGGGGGGTGGTGGGGGGGGAGGAGGGGCCGCGAGAGGCACGCGCCGCCCAATCCGCGCGCGCGTTCGTCTCCCCGCCGGCCGCGGCCTCGCCGCGCAGGCGCAGTGGCCCCGCCCCGCCCGGCCCTGCCTTCCCGGGTGGCTTAAAGGGACAGCGCCCCGCTCACTGGGGAGGGGGTGGTGGGGGTTGCCACTGTGTCCCTCTTTCTCCTCTTCCCTCGGGGCTAGAGACGCCCCCTGCAGGGAGCAAGAGATTGAGAGTGGGCGGGCAGGTGTCGGCGCGCCCCCCCGGAGCGATGTGTGGTGCCCCCAAAATGGCGGCAGGCGGGTGCCCTAGGCCAGGCCTCGCTGCGCCCGGTGTCGGCCTGGGTCAGCCCCAAGGCCCCGCTTCCTTGTGCCGGCCCTGGAACGGGGCCGGGCCCTGCTCACCCTCCCGGTGGAGGTGCTGAGGCCACCCTGGAGGAGCCTGGCAGAGGTGGTAGGCCCCAGGAGGGGCAGGCAGGGCTGGGGAAGGGGGGGTCCCCGTAGCCGAACACTGGGTGCTTCGTTTGGGCCCGGGGTGTCTTTGGCACTGATGCCAGGGGGCAGTTCCGTCCCAAAACCTGGGAGCACCGGATCCGATCGCTCATGGTTTCCCTGGGAAACACTTTTGAAGAGCAGGCAGCTGTTGTAGGCTTATCTGAAGAGAAAATGCTCTGGCAAAAAAAAAACCCAAAAACCAGCGCTTCTGGGTCTGCGCCTTCACCAGAGACACCCAAAGGACACCGGCCTAACCATCCTCCTCCTCGCCCTGCAGCAGCCTCCTCTTGAATGTGGTAAATCTCAGATTTTCCTGTTGGATTTCAGACTTCAGAGCTGCCAGACCCTCCGACGCCCTCTGCTAGTGAGGGACATGGCTCACCCCTGCCTGTCTGCTCCCGCCGTGCCTTCCTCTCAGGCACGCTCCCTGCCAAGGCACACATGGCTCCTCATGGCCAAACCCAACCCACTCCGTGGCGATGGCATCCCAGAGATTCCCCCCCAGCCCTCCCGCACAGGTCAGCATTTGTGCCCCCCATAGGTGCTTGGGGAGGAGACGTTCTCTCCAATAACCCATCACCTCTTAATTTCTACCTATACAAAATATTTTATTTTTCCTAAGCACAGTACTCTTCCCCCTAGGGTCTGGTTGCTCCATTTCCAAGAAGCAAGTGCACAGCGGCGTCCTCTCCAGCTCCGGGCTGAGTTATCAGGAGGTAACCCCAGCAATCGGGGTGAAATGCTGCACTGGGAGAGGTTTTCCAGCACTTTCCCCCTCCTTGTCATCAACCCCACAAGCTAATTAAACAAAAAGGCAATTAGCCAGTTTCCTAGGCAGGCCAATATGTTAATCAGGCTCCCCAGTGTTCCCTTCCAGTCTGGCAAAAGCCAGTATTGGTGCTAAAAATTCAAACGATTGCTATGGTAACCCCAACAGCTGATAACTCATCCTGTCACACCGGGAGAGATGGAGGCTGAATCCATCCTGGGTGTAGCTCCGCCACTGTCCTGACGGTCCCTGCCTGTGACCGGTGGAGGGGACAGACAGGCTGGGGATGTGCTGGGAATTTAGCAGCAACTGTAGCTGCCGGGCAAGGTGGCATGGGGACGGAGTGGCTGGGATTTGTTTCAGCTTTCTTCCGCTGCAGCTGAGGGTGGTGGAGCGAGGGCCTCCTGCGGTGCCAAAGAGAAGGAAAAAGCAGCAAAATGTTTATGCTGTGGAGATGGAGTTGTGTTTCCCCCTGCCTGGAGTCCCTCTTTCCCCGCCCATGCCTGTAACCTCCCTTTAGTGTGTTTCTAACTCGGGTGATGCTCTTCACCGTGTAGAGATTCAGCTTCCCAACGCATTGGGACAAACTGGGGGGAGTTTGGCCCTTCCTTCCTGCACTGGGTTGGAAGGAATCCAACCCAAATGGGGTGCAGGGTCTTCCCTGGCACTGTGCAGTCATTCCACGTCCTTCAGCCGGATTATCCCAGGCTTGGCTCCACCGGAGCACAAGGAATCAGCCCCAGGAGGAGCTGGGCCACTGGGCTCCCCAGAGGGACCCCGCTGGTCCCCGGGGTCCCAGCCAGAGCCTGGCACCCCTGGGTGTAGCCACAGCTCGGCCCGGGGCTGCAGGGTGAGGCCTCGCCCTTGGTGCGGTGCCGAGGGACCCCCAGGATGCGGCGCAGGGGTGCCGAGGGCACGGGGACACCGCGGTGCCCGATCTCTGTCGCTGCGTGACAGCCCCAGGGGACAGGCCGGGGCCGCCGGCCCAGCTGGGTGCGGGGCTCCCCGAAATCCCCGGTCCCGGTGCCCCCGGCTCGGCCCCGCCGCGGGGCGCCGTGCTCCTCCCCGCCCGCAGGGGGCGCTGCAACGGCCGGGCCGGCCGGCGCATGCGCAGCATGGGGATCCTGCGGGGCCGGGGCGGGCGGGGGACGCCGGGCTACGGGCAGCGCCCGAGCAGCGCAGGCAGGGAGGGGCTGGGCAGGGCTCAAAGGGGGCCGGTGCCGGTACCCGGGCCGCGGCTGACACCGGGCTCTGCCCTACCGCCTCTTCCTGGGAGCCCCGGGGATAACCGCAGCGGCCGTACCGACTCCGATCCCCCGGGCCGTTCCCGCCCGAGTTACCGGCAGCGGGTGGGGAGGACTTCCCCCCCGCTGCGGCCAGGGCAGAGCCACAGCAGGGGCGGGCGGGAGCCGCCGGCCGCAGCTGCCCCGCAGGCCCCGGTGCAGCCCCGGTGAGCGGCCACGTGGTCCCGCCCCGGCGGAACAGCCCTCCCAACCATAGAGTCCACCGGTCGCTGCGGGCCAGAGAGGCACGGCTGCGCATGCGCCTTGGGTGCAGGGTGCGCAGGTTCCGCCCCCCGGCCGGCGCCGTCGTATAAGAGGGGGGGCGGTTGACGTCAGCGTTCTCTTCCGCCCGCTCTGCGCTCGCCAGCGAGACAGGGCTGTCGCCGCCGCCATTGCTGTAACCCCCCCGCCCCAGAGAATCCACCGCCATCCGCCACCATGGTGAGGCCCCGCATCCTGCCGCCGCCCCGGGGGGGCCGAGCGGGCATCGCGCTCGCTGCGGCGGTGGGGATGGCTGCGGCGGGAGGGCCCGCGGGCCGGCGGCAGCAGCAGCGGCCTGTCATGCCGGGCTGGGCCGCTGCTGAGGGAAGAGGGGTGGGGCTGGAAAGTGTGCCGGGGGGGAGGGGACTGTCCCCGGGGAGGCCGGGGGCCCTTGCCCGACGGGTGGGGCTCGCTGGTCCTGGGGGGCTGTGTCAGCCCCCGTAGCGCCCTCCTCTCCCCGTGCCGGGGTCGCTGCCGCCGTGCCGGTACGGCCCGGGGGTGCTACGCCTGTCCCGCGGGGAGGGGGAGCGGCGGCGGTGGTGATGTGGCACCGGGACGGTGGTGATGCCGAGGACGGGCCTTTGCGGTGGCCGCCTTATGTAACGCTGCGGAGGACAAACGTACCGGTGCACCGGGCTGTCACCCACCCGCCGCGGAGCAGCGACCGAGCGAGGGTTGGGTTTTAGTGAGGCTTTGCCTCGGGGAAATGTTGATGCTGCCGCAGTTGGCAGGAGACTGAGGCGGAGAGGGAGCGGGCTGCGTTCTTGTGCTGAGGCCCAGGCCTCTCTGCTTGTAACACCAGTGTCAGCGGTGCCCTTGCTGCTGGTTGTCCTGTAACGCGGGCCCCACAGGCAGAATCACTGTTCAGTGTGACTATGGCAGGTATTTGTGGCGTTGGTTGGGCTTCTTAGAATTGTGGGAGCTGTTTCTACATACCCCACATTTCTCTCTTCCCCCTCCTCTCATTCTTCAAGGTGAACTTCACAGTAGACCAGATACGGGCCATCATGGACAAAAAGGCCAACATCAGAAACATGTCTGTGATTGCCCATGTTGATCACGGCAAATCAACCTTGACTGATTCTCTGGTATGCAAAGCTGGTATCATTGCCTCTGCCCGCGCGGGGGAGACCCGTTTCACCGACACAAGGAAGGATGAGCAGGAACGATGCATCACCATCAAATCAACGTGAGTTCCCTCCCTTCAGGCACCTCAGCGCTCCTGCTGCGTGGTCTGAGCTTGGGGGGCTTTGAGTCCTCCACTGGTTTGATCGTGAGATGAAAGAAGACTGCGTCAGGCTTTCCCTAGTCTAGTTCAGAAGCTCATCGCTTGCTCGTGAGGATTGCTTAAGTGAAAGAGCGAGTATTGATTGGCTTCTCATGAATCACAGAGTGCTACCTCAGTGGCCACTGGGAAATAGGTGTGTAGCGGGAGCTTCAGCCTTCCATTTTAGCAGTGCGGCTGTTGGATGTGGCTGATGTCCGCTGGAGTCCTGTGGCTGTGGTGTGGAGACTGTCATGGGAGCATCTCTGGCGATGTATCTGGGGGCTGCATCACTGCAGGCAGCTTGAGGACCCCGAGGAGCATGAAAAGGGATCAAAAAAGAGGTTGAGCCTAATAGAAAAAGCATAAGTCTTTGGTGGAAAGAAATGGAACCCTCTTTGGGCACTTGAAATGGCATGGAGACAGAAGAGGTTATGATTTCAGAAGAGGTTAACGGTTTCAGAAAAGCATAGGAAGGGCAGATTTTAGCTTGTGCTCCTGGTTATCTCCCATACTGGCCTCTTGGGAAGATGCTTCAGGAAATCCTGAAGCCCAGGCACTGCTGTCTCTTCAGGATGAAAAGCTGTTGCTAAGCATTGGGGATGTGTAACATGTCAACAATTTTAATAGTTTTCCTTTTTTTCAGAGCTATTTCCCTATTTTATGAACTCTCTGAAAATGATTTGGCCTTCATCAAGCAGAGCAAGGATGGTTCTGGTTTCTTGATCAACCTGATTGACTCTCCTGGGCACGTGGACTTTTCTTCAGAGGTCACTGCTGCTCTTCGTGTTACTGATGGTGCCCTGGTTGTTGTAGACTGCATCTCTGGTAAGGTTTTCTGCAGCCATGTGCAACTGGAGCTTATGTTGGGTGAGTTTGAAGATGAGGTGAACTTAATGCCCCTGTGTTTGGCAGGTGTGTGTGTGCAGACAGAGACTGTGCTGCGTCAGGCCATTGCTGAGAGGATCAAGCCTGTCCTGATGATGAACAAGATGGACCGAGCGCTGCTGGAGCTGCAACTGGAGCCAGAAGAGCTGTACCAGACTTTCCAGCGCATTGTGGAAAATGTGAACGTCATTATCTCCACGTATGGAGAAGGAGAAAGTGGCCCCATGGGAAATATCATGGTAAGGCTGGGTTCGAAACTAGTGAGAGGGAGCAGTTGTGGCTCTTTGCCACACTCTGAGAAGTGAGAGTAGAACAATGAAGGTACCCGGACTACCCAGGCTTGCACTGGTTTGGAGCTCTCGCTAGCTTTCCTTCCAAATCTTCTGTTGGTTTGAGGCTCGAGCAGATAAAGACTATAGATACAAGAAAGTATTTTCTCTCTTTACAAGGGTGCCCTTGTTTTGTAGGACACCTTCTTGCCCACATCACATCTGTGATGTTGGGTGATGCGAGATCCTAGGCTCCTACGCAGCATCACTCCCCCGGCTGTCTTCTGAAATGGAAGGCCAGTAGGTGTTTGCCAGTCCCTGCGCTCCGAGCACTCCCCGCTGGGTTCCTGGGTAGCGCGCAGGGCTGTTGGCTCGGAGAAAAAGCTTGCGCTTTGTTCCTGTTGAGCACTCTCCTGCATGCTGCAGGTTTTCATGTATTGCTGATACCCCCCATGAAGGACAGGAACCTTACCTGCACGCAAATCTACGTAGCTGCTGAGCTGTCTCGAGTACGTTGTTGAAGTGATGACAAACTGATCTAGTTCTGCGGTACAAAGCTAAAGTGGTGGGTGCGTGGCCAGGCTGCCCCCAGACCTCAGAGATGGCCGCTGTCGCGGAACTGCCTGAGGGTCCCATAGTCCTGAAGCTTCATCTTCAACCTCTTTCCATCCTTGAGTGGTGTTTGGGACTGAGTAGGCTGACTGCTGTAATGCTCCATGGCTGTTCTTCTAACCCAGCTCTCCTGTTCCCTTTCAGATTGATCCAGTGCTTGGTACCGTCGGCTTTGGTTCTGGCCTGCATGGCTGGGCTTTCACTCTGAAACAGTTTGCTGAAATGTATGTTGCAAAGTTTGCTGCCAAGGGTGATGCCCAGCTGAATCCATCCGAGCGTGCCAAGAAAGTAGAAGACATGATGAAGAAGCTGTGGGGAGACAGGTGAGGAATCAGGGCTGTGGTTTTTTACTCCAGATCAGCTTGTGTGGCTGGAGCCTGACACTGTAGAAGGTCAGTAAGCGGTGAGGATGCGGCCATGCCTGCTTATGGCCCTGTCTCAGTGACCTGGTGCATGTGGTAGCAAACGAACTTTCCCATGAAATCTTTGTGGAATAGGAACCGCACAGATAAATGGGGAGGGGACAGAGAGTTGGCAACGTGAGTTAAATATGTTTTGGTGAGCTCTGAAAACCTGAAAGTGATGGGGGAAGGTATGAAGGCTGTTCTCACTCAGCAGCTCTTTCCTCTGGCCTAAGCGAGCAGAACAAGCCATGCTTCTGCAGCTGAACTGAGCATTGATACTTGTCTGACTTGATTCTTTCTCCAGATACTTCGATCCTGCTACTGGCAAGTTCAGCAAATCTGCTACCAGCCCTGATGGAAAGAAACTGCCCAGGACCTTCTGCCAGCTCATCCTTGACCCCATCTTCAAGGTGAGTTCCTTAGTGTCAGCCCTTGCTGGTGCCTTATACTCTGGTTCAGTTACAGTGCGTGATGATGGAAAATTTCTTCACTTTGACCTGACTTGTCTGCTTGAAGAAATTTCAATATCTGACACAAGCCTGGCTTGTTACTCTGTGCAGGCAGGGAAGCTGGTGGTAGATACTGTGCAGGCAAATATGTGTCTGAGCCTCCAAATAGACTCAGCTGGGTGACGAGTGAGAGCAGAGATTCTCTTCAGAGGCGTTTGTGCTGCTGCTTCAAACTGGGTCACTGGCGATGTTCATAACTGCTGCTGCTGTTTCAGGTTTTCAATGCAATCATGAACTTCAAGAAAGAGGAGACGGCTAAACTGATTGAGAAACTGGACATCAAGCTTGACAGCGAAGATAAGGACAAGGAGGGCAAACCCCTGCTGAAGGTGAGATTGGTCTGAATCGTCTGTGGGGAGGAGATGAGTGGTTGTGCTGCTCCCGCTGTGTCAGGTTACTGAGCAGCTACAAACCCTGCTTGGGTGGGAAGGCGCTGGTGGTAGCGTGGAGGTTGGGGAAGCAAGGGAAGGTTGTGAACAGTCTGACCGGGTGTTACTCCTCTGATCTCTGCTCAGGCCGTGATGAGGCGGTGGCTGCCTGCCGGAGATGCCCTGCTGCAGATGATCACCATTCACCTGCCTTCTCCTGTCACAGCCCAGAAGTACCGCTGTGAGCTGCTCTACGAGGGACCCCCTGATGATGAGGCTGCCATAGGTATGATGAGCTGCTGCTTTGCTGCCAGGCATCTCTTCACATAAGTGCTCGGTGCTCCAACACACCCATAGCCATCTTGTTCTCCAAGTACACAGCTCTGTGGCTGCTGTAATTCCTGAGTCCGTAGCTTTTCCAGTGTGGATCAAACAAGCTTACAAGCTTTACTCTGGAGGACTGAACTAGCTAAGTAACAGGAGAGTAGCCAGGGTATATACCAGAGGCTTAAGCTGAGCCTGTGTTTAAAACATCCCTTGGCAATGTCATCTTTGGTTGGGCTGGCCAGCTGCATGGACAGAAGTGAATGGGCTGGGACAACAGTGGGTACAGGTCTCCTGTTGGGATTTGGGGGGGACTGGGGGGACAGGGAGTGCATACCAAATGTGAGAAGTGGTACTGAACTAAGTGGATTTCTCTCCCTCTTCCCAGGTATTAAGAACTGTGACCCCAAAGGCCCCCTGATGATGTACATCTCTAAAATGGTGCCAACCTCTGACAAGGGACGTTTCTACGCTTTTGGACGTGTCTTCTCTGGTCTCGTCTCAACTGGCTTGAAAGTCAGAATCATGGGACCAAACTACGCACCTGGCAAGAAGGAGGATCTGTACCTGAAGCCAATTCAAAGGTCAGTCCTGGTCGGGTGGAGCATGCTCAGAGCCAGGGTTCAGGTTTGTGGTTCTAGAACTGTCTTGGCTCTTTTCTTATCTCTGAGGCCAGGCAAGACACTTGGCTTTGGACTTCAAGTCTGCTGCCACAACTCCAGGATAGTGCCTGGTGGGACTTCTTCTTTCCGACTTCATTAAAACCACTTTCTCTTTTCGCCAGGACCATTCTCATGATGGGCCGCTACGTTGAACCCATCGAGGACGTGCCTTGTGGAAACATTGTTGGTTTGGTCGGAGTCGACCAGTTCCTTGTGAAGACTGGAACCATCACCACCTTCGAGCACGCTCACAACATGAGAGTCATGAAGTTCAGTGTCAGCCCTGTCGTGCGTGTGGCTGTAGAAGCCAAGAACCCAGCTGACCTGCCCAAGCTGGTGGAGGGACTGAAGCGTCTTGCCAAGTCTGACCCTATGGTGCAGGTGAATGTCCCAGACGCTTTTGGGGAGAGGAGAAATCCTGGTCCTGTGCTGGCACAGGAGGCTTCTGCCTTTAATCATGGTTGCACTGGGGGTGCTGGCAGAAAAGTCTAGAATTGAGTATTGGTCCCAGCCCTACCAGAGTGGGAAGGAATACCACATTCCACGCAGGGTTGGTGCTGAGTCATCCCCAGATCAGTGGAAAGAGCATCTAAAAGTAGCTCGATGAGACAAAGACAAAAACGGGCGACAGTCACTAGTGTTTTATGCGCGAGAGCTTTTGTTGCATTGCAGTCGAAAGCCTCACCTGCTGTATAAATGGTCTTTTCAGTGCATCATTGAGGAGTCTGGGGAGCACATCATCGCTGGTGCAGGGGAGCTGCACCTGGAGATCTGCCTGAAGGATCTGGAAGAGGACCACGCGTGCATTCCTATTAAGGTAGAGGAGCTGCAGTGGCAGAGCTGTAGGTGAGCTCTGAGTGGGTATCTGGGGAGCTGCGGTTTGGTTGGTGGCTGACCGCTCTTCTCTGCTCTTTGTCACCACAGAAATCGGATCCTGTTGTGTCCTACCGTGAGACAGTCAGCGAGGAATCCAACGTGATGTGCCTTTCCAAGTCCCCCAACAAACACAACAGGCTGTACATGAAGGCCCGGCCCTTCCCAGATGGCTTGGCTGAAGACATCGACAAGGGTGAGGTCTCAGCTCGCCAGGAGCTGAAGCAGCGAGCTCGTTACCTGGCTGAGAAGTACGAGTGGGATGTCACCGAAGCCAGGAAAATCTGGTGCTTTGGTCCTGATGGCACTGGGCCCAACATCCTGACCGACATCACTAAGGGAGTGCAGTACCTGAATGAGATCAAGGACAGCGTGGTGGCCGGCTTCCAGTGGGCGACAAAGGAGGTGAGGGGCTGCGGTGGGGCTGGGATCGCTCCGGGGCAGGCAGCGTGCGGCTGCTTTTCAAGAAACTTCAGAAAAATTGCCACATGCTGTGTGATGTATTTATAATGCAGAAGCATCTTCTAGGGCAAATGAAACCCACTGCCAGCTGGGATGAAGATGTCCTATCAGTTCAGGCACGCACAAAACACAACCTCAAGACAAAAAGCCTTCTCCCATCATGGCAGCACATATTTAGAATTTTATAAAAAGTTTTTCAGAGAGAGAAATGCAACAGCAGGGACAGAAACTATTAAGATGAATAACACAGCTGGTATCAAAAGAAAATGAAAGGTACTCCGAGAGCCTCAGCAAAGATCTGGCATTGTTTACCAATTACTTTTTTCAGGACTAGACAGGCGATGACTCCAAAAAAACCCCAGGTTGATAGGTAGACTGGGAACAGCAACAGGAGAGGGTTTTTTTCCTTTTTTTTTTTTTTTAAGTCTTAGTTTGAAGAAGATGATACCATGCCAATAACTTTTTTTTCTCCCAATAATGTGAAAAAAATAGTTTTCCTGGCCAAATAGTTGGGTTGCAGCATCGTAAATGTGTGTCAGCACTTCTGCTGCTGATGGGAACCTTGGAGCTGTTGTGTGAAGATACGGGTAAATGGTTTTGGTGTGTGAAGCTGCCTCTGAGGAGCTGCAGTGGTGACTCAGAGGCAGGAGTCGCTGGTTTTTAGGTCCTAGGCAAGGAAGGTGACTTGCCAAACGGCTCCTCACTGTGCCAGGCTCTGCTCCCCACTTCAGGGAATTCCCATAGGCTGAGGGACCGAAGCCGCCTGGCAGGGACCACCCAGCTTTTCCCCGACACTGTGTTGGTTGACCCCCTGCTTTGCATTTCCAGGGGGTCCTGTGCGAGGAGAACATGCGCGCTGTGCGTTTTGATGTGCACGATGTCACCCTGCACGCTGATGCCATCCACCGTGGAGGCGGGCAGATCATTCCCACTGCCAGGAGATGCCTGTACGCCTGCGTGCTCACCGCCCAGCCCAGGCTCATGGAGCCCATCTACCTTGTGGAAATCCAGGTGAGGAACCCCTGCTCGACCCAGAAGATCCTGGGCAAAGGGAACGCAAGTGGGCGGGCGGTGGTCCTGACACCTCTCTCTTGCAGTGCCCAGAGCAAGTGGTTGGTGGCATCTATGGTGTGCTGAACAGGAAGCGTGGCCATGTCTTTGAGGAGACCCAGGTGGCCGGCACCCCCATGTTTGTGGTGAAGGCCTACCTGCCTGTCAACGAGTCCTTTGGTGAGTGTGTGGGTCCTGGGCATTCCCCTGGGTGGGTGGCAGCTCCTGGGAGCTGGATACCAACCCTGGGAAGGAAGGAGGGAGGGAGATCCTGTGTGTCCAGCTGTCTTGATGGCAACAACCATAGAATCATAGAGTCGTTTAGGTTGGAAAAGACCCTTAAGATCGAGTCTAACCATTATCCTAACACTACCAAGGCCACCACTAAACAATGTTCCTAAGCACCACATCTACACAGCTTCTAAACACCTCTAGAGATGGGGACTCAACCCCTTCCAGAGCTTGACAGCCCTTTCAGTGAAAAAAATTTTCCTGATGTCAAACTTAAACCTGCCCTGGCACAACTTGAGGCCGTTTCCCCTCATCCCATTGCCTGTTCCCTGGGAGCAGAGACCAACATCACAGAATGGTTTGGGCAGGAAGGGACCTGTAAAGGCCACCCAGTCCAATCTCCTGCCACGAGCAGGAGCATCTTCCCCTCGAGCAGGGTGCTCGGAGCCCCCTCCAACCTGGCCTTGAAGGTTTCCAGGGATGGGGCAGCGACTGCCTCTCTGGGCAACCCGTGCCAGTGTTTCGCCACCCTTGGCATGAAGAATTTCTTATATCTACTCTGAATCTCCCCTTCTTCAGTTTAAAACCACTGCCCCTTGTCCTATCACTCCACGCCCTACTAAAGAGTGTGTCACCATCTTAGAAATCCCAGTGAAGCAGAGAGGCTGTGCTGAGGCCTTCCTCTTCCCTGGCCCTTCCTTGTGGCAGAGCTGCCTGTGGCCAGCACCTCTGACTGCTCTTTTGGGTTCCCTTGCCCCAGACATAGAAACATAGAATTGTTTAGGTTGGAAAAGACCCTTAAAATCATCAAGTCCAACCATAAACCCAACGCTACCAAGGCCAGCACTAAACCCTGGCCCTAAGCACCACATCTGCCCAGCTTTTAGATCCCTCCAGGGATGGGGACTTCACCCCTTCCCTGTGCAGCCCCTTCCAGTGCCTGACAGCCCTTTGGGGAAGGAATTGTTCCCAATGGCCAACCTAACCCTGCCCTGGCACAACTTGAGGCCATTTCCCCTCGTCCCATTCCCTGGGAGCAGAGCCCGGCTCCCCCCTCCTGTCAGGACATGGCCAGAGGTGACCTGGAACATGGGGTTCTGCTAATGCTGACGCCCAACGATGCCTGTTCATCTTCCACCTCACCACCTCTCTTCTTCCTCGCAGGTTTTACAGCAGATTTGAGGTCCAACACGGGGGGCCAGGCTTTCCCCCAGTGCGTCTTCGATCACTGGCAGATCCTGCCCGGGGATCCCTTCGACAGCGCCAGCCGGCCTTGCCAGGTGGTGGCCGAGACCCGCAAACGCAAAGGGCTGAAGGAAGGCATCCCCGCCCTCGACAACTTCCTCGACAAACTCTAATTAAACTCGTTGGACTCTGGGGAAGGGAGTGGGGGGGGAGGGGGAGCAGGGGAATTAATTAATTAGCGTTAATGCCCGTGCGAAGGGGTAGATGCCCGTTGACCGCCATCTCTTTGCATTGTTAATCGGTTTCATAGCGATTTGAGACTTTAAATGAGGAAAGAACCAAGAAAAAAAAAAGAAATAAGCCTTATAGGTTGTGTTGCACATGACTCATCATTGCCATTGTAACTAAACCATTTCCACTAGATTTGCCCAATTCTGTATTTATTTGACTCAAAAGCGTTTCTGCAGAGGGGGAGGGGGGAGCGTGCTTCTTCATTTCTCCCAAAACCGGGGTAAATCGATGCAAAATGAACGGGGGTGAAGGGGGGGGTGTGGTGTGTGTGTGACCGTCATCCGTGACCATCGCCGCCTGTATTAGTGCCACTGGAATTAATAAAAATTGGATCATGGTGATCGAGGTGCGTTTGGCTACTTTGCCAGGCAGAAAGTGGGGCGCCCCCTTGCGGGCGGGAGGACGTAGTGGAGGAACGGGAGGGGCCACGCCAGCGCACCGCCTCTTGGCTCCGCCCCCTCGGCGC